>APFE030002588.1:26287-133346 GCA_000404065.3 Pinus taeda
CAAACACCAAAACATCTCTAACATACTTGCCTTTATATTACTTTTAAAATTTTGTTATTTTTTAATTAAACTTATATGTAAATGTTTACAAACATTTACACCACTACAACATCACCCCATATTTGGTTGTAGAGTGCCTCTCGGCACAATAACTATTTGTTATGGAGCATGGCTTACAATTGACTACTTAGATTGCTTGATGGTGATCGGTATCAAAAAGGACTAATAAATGGTGTAGGCAATAAAAAGGTGCAAAGGCTTAAGGAAATGTTAATTTGTCAGTTTTTCCTTTCTAAATCTAGAGGATGGAATACTATTGCACACCATGGTAAATAAAATACTAGGTTTAATTAAATATTAACTAGTTAATGGCCCTGTTGTGATATGGATGAACCTTATACTAATGGTGGTTTTTTTAATCTTAGCTTATTATTTATGAATGAATGTTGGAAACAATCTTGTTAAATTAAGGGAAATAAATGAGAGATATGTTACTTACCTCATAACTAATTCTTTTTAGATCTATGGATATCAAATATTTAACCCTCATGTAATACTTACCTATGTCATTCAATATAAATTTAATATTTTAAGATTGTCTCATGTTGTAGACTTGGAGAAGCATGACAAAAAAAAATGGAACCTCTCTCTACAACATGATGATTCTATAGGCTGAGTGAAAATGAATATGATCATTTTAAAATTATTTGCAGCTACTGCCCTATTCCATAGGGCTTGAAATTGGTGAAACATCTTGAAATCCTTCACCCAAGCAAATGTAGGTTCTTGGTCCCTAGGTTTGACTAACTCTTTTAGCTTCACAGACTCATGGTGTTAGTATTAGATGACAATGATATCACTAGTCCAGATGATTATAAAGGTCTACAAACAATTTCTAACCTCAAAACATCACTACATTTATTTAGTAACCAAATGTGCAATGGGTTTCCAAAAGAGCTTGGAGGAAGCATTTTGTTTCCCAAACTTGAAGAGCTTATCATAGAATATGTGGAAAATTTTCCATCATTGCATGACAATGCATTGGCATTATTGAAGTGCTTGATGATAAAAAATTGTTGTCTGGCCAAAGACGTGTGGCCCAAATCTTAGAAAGAAGTCACAATTTTTGAAAACCAAAAGAGTTTGGAAAAAGCATTGTATTTCATAAACTTGGGGAGCTTAGAATACAATATATAGAAAATATTCCATCATTGTATGACAATGCAATGGAATTGTTGAAGTTCTTGATAATAAAAATGTGTCATCTACTCAAAGATGTGTAGCCTAAAGGTTAGAAAGAAGTCACAATATTTGAAAGTTATTCTTGTGAAACAATGAGAAGTGCAATATGTTTCAACCTTACCCATAGAATTAATTTTGCATCCCTCTTCAGGTTCACTTGCATAATAAATGACATACTAATAGGTTTAGCCCCATTCTTCTTAACATATAACATCATGCAACATGATTTATAGTGCTTGAATACTACAAAATTCCAAGGACTTGTTTCCTATTCATTCTCGAAATATTTTGTATATGCATGTTCAAAATATAAACCCTTTCTTCCTTCTCCTACTTAGGTATCAATACTAATCAAATTTATATTATGATCTGATGAGCGCCAATATTGCAGCAAGGATGTTGCAACTCCTAGGCTACCAACTTTACTTATCAGCCCGGGGTTCATACAAACTTGGAGGTGAAGTGCTATATGCACAAGTAGAAGTGAAGGTCTTGCCTGTTGTCACTTGTTCATCTCGCAAGAGACCCCAAGGATTCCAAGCCAAACTTCTATAGAGTCAGAAGCAACTTGATTCTTTGATGGAGAAGAGCAAATATATTCTAAGAGAGCTTACTCTACTGCAGTGATGAAGAAAATAACATGGAATGCTAAATGACACCATATCCTAATTAACCATTTAAACAGCTAAACTAAGCAGAATTGCTAAGCCAACACTAACCTAATGTTGCTATCTAAGTTACAGTAGTAAAGAGCATCAAACCAAACTAATGTGTAAGCAAGGAAACTAAACTAAGTCTGTTTTCACGTTTTTGGTGTTTTGGTAAAATCAAGCATGCAAAGAGTCAAGCGGAAGAGCAAGCAAAGATGGGAATCAATGAAAGGAGGATGTAACGAAGCAAAAGTGCATAGGAACCATTGGATCGATTGGGAATGGTATTAATGAGAGATGAGCGATGAAGATCTTAACGCAGAAGATTACGTGAATAGATGGACGAATAATACTGACAGAAGATGAATGGTGAAGATATTATCGCAGGAGGTTTAAGTCAAGAGAGAATGAACAAGACTAATCGGAAGATGAATGGTGGAGATCCTATCGTGGGAGGTTTAAGTTAAGAGATGAACGAACAAGACTAATCAGAGGATAAACGACAAAGATCCTATCTTTTAAGTTAAGATTTGAACAAACAAGACTAATCAGAAGATGAATGGTGGAGATCTTATTGCAGGCGATGTAGTGAATAGATGAACGAGCAGGGTTAATGAAAGATAAGTGGCGAAGATCTTATCATAGGAAATTTAGTGAATAAATGAACGAATAGGACTAACGGAAGATAAGCGGCGGAGATCTTATCGCGGGCAATTTAGTGAATAGATGAACGAACAGGACTAATCAGGAGATGAATGGTGGAGATCTTATCACGGGAGGTTAAGTAAAGAGATAGATGTATCACATCAAGTCACGTGACGACAAAAGGGTAAAAAACGTGTGGAATGATGGAGCGGGTTTCTGTAGGCAATAAGAAGTTTCTCGCACACCCTTAAGACTATAAGCAGAATTCCAAAATTTTTCACGATTAGCCTAACTAGGTAACATGTAGCACGAGAAAACCACTTTTCTCACGTCCTCTCGAGTGGATATCGGTTGTGCAAGAATCCACGTGATATTGCGCGATAGTCATTAGATCAAGCAAGACAAATCGATCGTGGAGATTTGGAGCGCATAAAGTATTAAGACGACATGATAGCCATTGGATCAAGCTAGACAGATCGACTGTGGAGATCTGGAGCATATAAAGTCAAGCATTGAAATGAACCAGATAGTGATTTGTCAAGCTTGATGTGGATCGGATGGTAAGGAGATCTACGGGTATAATCTGCTTAAGACGTGATTTATTGGCTCATGCTTAAGTATTTCATGCTGAAGGAAATGAGAATATGAGTGAGATCTATTACAGAAAGAGAGTGATTGAAGATGATAACATTGAAATTAACCAAGTACTGAATCAAGACAACAAACTCCAAAGCTCATGCGATAACTAGAGATCTGAAACACAATCAATCTACTCTACATTGTTGTAATGAAAATGCATCTATTTAAGAAAATGAATGATTAAATCATGGATCTATGTGCTACCCTGTTGTAATGGAAATGCAGCTACTTAAGCAAATGAACGATTAAACCATGAATCTATGCTAACATACATGTACAATAAAGAGGAGCCTTAGCTGCTAGGATTGGGCCCTAAACCAAGAGATTTAGCCCTCTGAGTTAACTCAGTGTTGGCTTAAAACAAAACTCATTCTTATTATAAAAACAATGGATTACATCAAAAACTATCTCAAGTCTTGCAACTCGAAAATAAATTAAAATTCTACAATCAAAAGTCCGAATAAAATCTGAATCCTACTAAGGTCCTAGGCCTCTCTACTTATACGACTGAAGTCTCCAATGACTTCCTTAAAATTAGGGAGGCTCGGCTCCCAAACTAGAGATAAACTGGTGGTTTTACTTCCACTTGCTCGATTGCCTTTTAGTCCTCATGGTTTGGCTAGTTGCAATCCGAGCTAATGAAGGAATATTCAAATGGAGGGGCAGTAAATGAGGAGGATTTACCTCCTGTAATTCCTCTCCCTTGTCCCATTCGAGTTTTGACCAGTGTCTTTGCTAAAACTCCTTACTTTTATCCTTTAATCCTGCATTACATGCACATTAGACCACAAAGAAAAATATCCAACTCTAACTCATCTCATAAGAAAAATATAATCAAAAGTATGCAAGAAGTTGTGAGAATAGCTGGTTTGACTAAGCTAGGAGGTGAATCAAGGCCCATATAATTACCAAATGATGAGGCTCATCATGATTTCCCATTAGACTGCCATGATTGAAATAGGGATATCCCTTTTCACTCTTCATTATTTTCAAGATGATCACCCAAATTCATAATATGGTCACTCATTAGTCTATTCAAGGTCATATCAATTGTTTGTGACTTTTCTAAATTTGATTAACTATTTTCGAACTGATAGTTCTCTAATTTTCCTATAAACGTGAGGCACATAGTGAAAAAGGAACCAGTTTCTCCATACAAGGCCACATATAAGAGTGAACTAGAAATCACTACTCAATTGAAGTCTACCCTCCAAACATGTATATTGTGGCTTAAGACATGACAACCATGTAAAAATACACAAATGGACACTAAGACATGGGCATGCACCTTTCTTGATGTTGTGTTTATCTTGTTGTTTTCATGCATTATACATGTAGTAATTCACTTACCCATAAATTAATCATATTTTTTTTCATTCACCATGGTTTTGATGTTCCAGTGGCTTTGGAGATCATGCGCACTATTCTGTGTGTGGATTATGTGGTGATAGGTTACTTGAAAATTCTTATTCCTTTTCAAAAAATGCTAAAGTTGCAACTTCCAACATTGAACCTAGTAAACATGCATAGATTACATGTTTTTATTGCTTCAACAAAATTATTTCTATCCCACAATGGAACACACACAAATGACAAGGAGGCACCATCACTTGTTACATGTGCTATAGAATGGAAGAGGTCCCTCCTTTGCTTTATCTTTATAGTGGGGTATGTATTATCATCTAAGGTAAGAAAGTTGTTTTAATACTGATATTCTCATAGGATGCTTTTTCCCAAGGTTTGAGATGAAATAGTGTCACATATTACTCACTTATATAAAGAGGTCTAGATTTAGCTAAGGATATTCATAGTAACTTGGTAGATAAGAACCCATAAGTGAACTTACAACTCACTAAATTCGTCACATTAGAAAAAGGAGAATTTGGAAAATACCAAGACTAACATCACTCCTTGAGAAAAATGTAGCAAATAAACTTAAAGGGAAATTGGTTCATGAAAACAACACCTGATAAGGTACCTAACTACAAACTCTCATAAGCAAAGAAAAGGAGAAAAACCCATATGAAAAAATTACTCTCGAAAAGAGAGAAAGATGACAGTGCTTAGATAAACATGGAAGATAAATTTGTTGATTTCATAACAATCCATTGAATGGCAAGAACATAAGCTTCCTCCAATCAAGAAGTGCCAAAAATTATGAATATGGGAGCCATGGAGCCTTAGTGAACTTAATTGAGCTATGAATTAGAAGACATTTCAAAGGCATAAGAAATGAAAATAGTGATGACTACTTCATAAATGCTTCAAATTGGCACTGGTAATGAATTAGAACGAAGACTTCAAATAGGAAAAACACCACCAACAAGCAACCAAAAATGAGGCTTGTAAATATTAAATGATCCAAACAAATATGGAAAACTTATCTTGGAGGAAAGAAAACTTCATAGCACAAATTCACCCCCTTAATTTTCTTTTACTATAAAATTTGATCAAACACAATACAACTTCTCTTGAAGAAGTTTGAACAATGTCAACATAAACACAAGTAACGAGGTACTATCAAGGTAATAAACAAGATAATAAGACAACACAGTGTAGAAAATCAATTGACTAGACAACACGACAATAACAACATGCTCTATCATCAAATCCCTCCCCCCCTCCAAAAAAAACAACTGATGGAGCAACAATAATCAACATCAAACAAAAGGAACATTGTATGACTACACATATGATGATACACAATGATATGAAGTATGCAAACACTTGTTCAAATGATTCCATGACCATCCATCACTCCAACCACATTTAATCCTGATGGTCAGTACTCATCCATAGTTCAACCTTTCATGACATGTCTATAATGCTTTGAATGCATAGTTATAAAGTTTCTAATTTATGTGAAACTCCTTTAATTCTCATGAGGGTGATGATGTGGCTTACCTTATGTTTTGTAGACTCAAATGCTAGTGTAGCAACACTCCCTTCTGTAAAGAGTCTATCATCCATCTCATTAATTTGCACTACATCAAAAACAATGGACTCATATTCAAACAACATGGTCATAAATTTTCCTACAATAAAGGATACATTCCTAGATTCAACAAGATCAGATGTAAGCAATGTGTCAGTGGCAACAACATATCCAAGGTCTACTCTAGACCTACTTTGATACCATGAAAGATTATCATGTATTCCTCACTTATATCAAATATACACATATGTCTTCCATATATAACAATGAAAGAGACCAAGGGTTAAATAAAGATAGTTATGATAACTTGGTGGATAAGAACTCCTTTGTCAGCTTACAACTCACAATAGTTGGCACATCATGAAAAAGAGAATTTGGAAAATACCAACACTAAGATGAGATAAATAGGGATGGCTATGCTCTTCTCCCAAACTTGAAGATAATAGACTTCACTTAGCTACATCCTTAAATCCTTCAAATTGAATATTGCACCTATTTGGCCTCTAACCAGTCAAGGTATTCTCTCAAATTAGTTCATAATTCATTTCATACTAAACTACCATCAATAGGAGGAACATATGTGAATTTTCTAGTCCATAGCACCAAAGAGGATCCATAAATGCCCAAGGGAGTCTATAGACTTAGATTGTTGTTCTATACCTACATATTGATATCATTAGTCTTATGCTAGGAAGCTTTGAGGAAGCTAAATTGTTGGTAGGCTAGTCATAGAGAGCCAACCACCCACTCTTCACCTTTGAGTAGCCAATCTCACTTGTAGGCAAAGGGGTCAACCCAACATGAATGGTTATTTTGGTAAACTTGATTCCAACTTATAATGAATGGTTCACATTATAAGATTTATCAATGAGCAGTTGCTTTGCAGACTTTTCCTTTGTTTATCATGGAGTTATCTAAGGAATCACTTATTTTCTTTTACCCACTAAAAAATGTCTTTAGCCCTTGTCTTGATAATCCTTGTTCATTGAAAATGCCCAAGGAATTTATTTTTTCTTTTATCACTACAACATGTTTTTACCAATAAGTACTTAATGAAATATGTTGCATCATCCAAATAGATTTATAACTCATTTGATATAGGACATTCAAATCCTTCTATATTTGTTTTTTTTCAAATGAACGGATAGGAGTTTGATATTAAAATGAAAATTTGGTTTCTAGGTTAGAACTCTTACATAATTCTTCATGTTCCAAAATTGTATTGCATCCAAAAGTCCAAGATATATAAAATATATGCTTATGACAGTTTTTACCAACTATTCTAAATGGGTTCATGTTATGTTCTCTAGAAAAAACTCCTAACAACTGTATCTAACTATATAACATCAAATGGTTTCAAAGTCTAATAGCTTATCTGGTAAAGGTTATTCCTACTTCATCAACTTCTCTATGCAACTTGCTTCGTCATCCTTGTCCTATTGTTCCTTCCCCTCGATCATTTCTATCATTTTTCTTCACTTGTTCCTCACTAGTCACAGCCTCCTCCAAGGTGAACCTTACTCAATTGCTGAAGTTTTCCTCAATATATACCACCCTAATGTCCATGGATGCCAATTTCGTTTGGATCTCATCTTGAAAATATTCCATCTTGCTCTGCAACAATTCGTATTTAGTGTCCATTAGCAAATGATATGTCTTCCTCTCCTTCTCCTTCATAGAACTACTTTGCTTTAGGGTGTTCAACAACCCTTCAACTTATTCTAATGATCTTTTCAGGAGTTGATTCATTTGTGCTTGATTGTCCTCATGGGATTCTTCCCCTATTTCCGCCATTGAAGGACTATGTTGTTCCATGCTTCAAGGTCTAAATGGTAACAAACACCCCTTCTCGCAATTGTGAATGCTTAGTAGTAGTGGAGAGTGGGTGTGGAGATGAACAACACTAAGCCATATATACCCTCATCTACCTCTAGTCCTCCACCCCGAAGCATTGATTTACAAGGATTCTAATCCATGCCTAGATCGTGGAAAATTCCTTGAATGGCAGTTGATTGATATAGAAGAAGAATATAATTAACTCCATTCTGAGAAGAATTGAATGTGCTAGCAGGGTTGAACCTCCCCTCATCCGAGTACACTCCTTCCCACCTTAATATATTAAGACTTGCCACCACTTTTGTACACATGTTGTTTCCTCCATACACTAGATGTTATGGTGATAAAGACATGAGTACGCCTTCATTGGGCTTCAAAGCTAGAGAATTAATGAAAGCCACCATTCCATTCTTGTGAGCATCAAATTCTGGGCCAAAAGCCAATTGCTTGAGATTTGTGATGTTTGGACGGTTTCCGTATTAAATGCATGATCATTTATTCAGCTATAGAAGCCTTTGTTAATAAAGTTTTAATCATATGATTTACTCCCTAGATTCATGGTATAGGTGAGTTTAATATCAACCTTTGATCCAATTCTAAAGTCCCCTGCTCCATAATAGTTCCTTTGTTTGCCAATGAATCAACTTTTGTGTTCAGAGGTCTATACACATGGAAAAATTCAATTTGTTCAAATTGTAGTAATTTCAAAACGATCCTTTGTAATATAAGAGGAAGAGTTGAGTTTTGTGATCCCCTAGTTGTCGAACCCTGACAAATTACAATCATTGAGCCTCCTAACACCAAAACTTTGGTGATTTTCTTTGCTATTGCTAATTCTAATCACTACCAAAAAACAAGATATTCAACTTTGTTGTTGGATGCTACACCCAAGCCCATGCATATTGAGCCTCTATTTGTTCATTAGGGAAAATGATAACCCATTTTCTCTTGCCACCCCTAAATCCTTATATGTTTCTTAAAATATAGTGAATTAAAATAATTAAAATAACAATTTACATTATTTGAATTATGATTTATAAAATTTAAGTAAACATTAAAATTAGCTCAAAAATTCTATTTATAATGATGGTAATTTATATATTTATAATCACCAAAATTACAATATTCTATTGAATTAAAAGTTTTAGCTAAATTTTAATCTTTAAAAAAAAACAAACAAAACAATGACATTATAATCATATCTCATAATAAATAAAATATTATAAGATAATTAGGCCGATAGGCCTTCCTTTGAAAGGGACTTTCATCGTCCTTTTGATAATCACGCTGACACCTGGTGGACTGGGCAATTTGCTTCGTACTTGTTCAGGCTTGTGACTCATGCTAACACCTGGTGGAGTGGGCATTTTTTTTGTATTTGTTCAGGCTTGTGACTCGTGCTGACACCTGGCAGAGTGGGCATTTTTTTTCGTGTTTGTTCGGTAACGAGAACAAATGTTCCACCATTCTAGATGCTTTTCTGAGTTCATGCAACTGTTCATACCATATATGAATGCGGGAGAAGGGAGGACTCTGCTCCTTGTCACACCTACTCTGGCTCTCAAGAATGGGGAGGTGGTGGTTTTTGGGCGCAGGGATGCCAAGAAGAAGAAAAGTCCCTTGAGATTGAAAGTTGAGCCAGAGGATTTTTGCGGCTGTACTCCTCAGAATAATGATCGAATTTCGCTTGTTAATAGTGGCGGGATTTGGTCATGGGCGTCCATGTTTGATGAGCTGAAGCCCACTTAAGGGTTCGTAGCTTTTTCTTGATAGTTAATGGTGGGCTATTGGAATTAGGATTCTTGTTTCTTTTCTGTCTTGTTTACAGTAGCATCCAGAACAGAGTACTAATATGGAATGGAAAGCACAGTGTGACCCAATGGTAAACAATAACTAACTTCTTTGATTTTCTTTTCTTTTAGTGGAAACTGATAAAAAAATATTCAATCAATTAATCGGTTGAGTTGAATTTTGTGGGGCATTGAATGGCATTCATCCATCCAGTCAAGCGCTTCTTCTGGAATGGGCGTTGCAGATGACTGCAAGCACGCTTTCCTGGAGCAGAAGAGGAAGAAGATCCATCGCTACCTGGTGTTCAAAATCGACGAGAAAACTAAAAAAGTGGTCGTTGAAAAGACCAGAGGACTTGCCGAGAGTTACGATGATTTCACTACTGCCCTCCCCGAGAACGATTGCCGATACGCTGTCTATGACTTCGATTTTATCACCTACGAGAACTGTCAGAAAAGCAAGATCTTATTCATTGCATGGTAATGAATTTCATCCACCTTCCCATTTCAATTCTCCCACAATTCATCAAGCCCACACCCAGTTTAGGCCGGTTCCTATTTAAGTTCCATTTTTAAGAATTTTACACACTAACGAACTCTGATCAAGCTGAAAAATTGAGCTAATGTATTTGAATCGTTGGTGTGTTCACGTCCCAGTCATCTCGGGGGCTCTTATTATTATGGGTTTCCAATTTTCTTATTTTCTATGAATTTTTTGTGTCGTGAGATATCAGCTTAGTCTTCTTTATATATTTGTTTCCAAGGATTGTCTGGTCTGGTGCAGTTACAAATTTCATTGGATAGGTTAGACAATGCAACTAGTTCCATCATCACAAAGAGATATAAACAAAACCCTCAGCCAACAGGTTAATGTTCCGATCCCTTTAGCCTATTTCATGCTTTATGAATCTGAAAGCTTGTTTTGGGATGCAAGACACTGGGTTGATTTGATAGCATCCTCCCCTCACTCTAGTAGTAATAGTATACTAACATTATTCGTTGTATAGTTGTCATGCCTTGTGCCCCTTCTCTAGCTTGTGATTGTTATCTATGCAAGGTTTTACAAACTGATCAGGTTTCTCTTTACATTAATAATCACTCTATCTATGTTGGGTGAGTGTTGTGAATAAACCCATATGCATAACAATTGCTAGACAAAGTTGGTTTATTAGGCATTACCAGTATTGTCTGTATGGGATTTTTTATACAATAATAATAATTACCCTTGATGAAGGGGATCTCTGTTGTGTCTGATTGAAGCCATGATGCCTTAACTTCCTATATTCTCAGTTGTCTGTAAGGGATTTTGTTCCACAATAATTAATTTCTCTTAATGAAGGAAATCTCTGTTGTGTCTGATTAAAGCTATGATGCCTTAACCACCTATCTTCTTTGTGGTTATGGACTGTTATCTTATTCAAATTCTCCGCAATACTAGATTAATACAGGCCTTTTTTGAAGCCTCCATCAAACATGCACAATTGCATATGTTCCCTCTTCTACAAAAAGGTGCAGTTGGTAAGAAATTTCAGACTTCTCTATAGTTTTCCTTCTTGGTAGCCATTGGAAGAGAAGGAACTTTTGGTTATCTGCTTATGTGAACCCTTTCTGAAAATTAATGATCTTTCTATGGATCATATTAATTCAAATTATCTTATGTCAACCATAAAAAAATCTCAGTCTATGGGTCCATATCGTCTTTGACTTTTCACAACATTGTGTCTAGTTGAAGCCATGATGCCTTAACCGCCTCTCCTTGTGGATCTTCTCTTTGATTATGGAGTATTATCTCATTCAAACACTGCAATGCTAGATTGATACAGGCCTTTTATCGAAACCTACATTGAACAGGCACAAGTTCATTGTCCTCCTCTCTACAAAAGGATAAATCCATTAAGAAATTTTAGCCATCTGTAAATTTTTCCTTTTTGATAACTACTAGAGGAGAAGGAACTTTTGTTGCTCTGCATAAGTGTAAGGTCATCTAAGTTTTTTAAAACTTAATGATCTTTCTATGGATCATGTTAATTGAAATTGTCTTATGTCAACGATAAAAAAAAATATATCTATTGGTCCAGTTTGTATCGACATTGAATTTTCATAACATCATGTCTGATAGAAGCTGTGATCCCCTAATTGCATCTCATTTGTGGATGATATCTTCGGTTTTGGGCTGTTATCTAATTCAAACACTCTGCAATGCTAGATTGCTACATGCCATTAGGCTACAGGCCTTTTCTGAAGCTTCTGAATCCTCCAACAACTGGGAAGAAGTTCATTTGTCCTCCTTTATACTACATGCTACAGGTGGCAATGAATTTCACCCATTTGTAAAGTTTTCCTTTTGGTTACCACTGGAGGAGCCCGAACCGTTTACTTCTCTACTTACGTGTAGGTCCATCTATTTCTTTTTGAAACATGATCATTATATGTATCAAGTCAATTTTAATTGTCTTATATTGACTATAAAAAATCTCCAGCCTAGTGAGCTAGCTCAAGTGGTTAAGTGATTTGAGCTTCATGCACAAGGTCCCCATTTCCTTTTTTTGTTTATCAACTCTTATCTATTTAAAATATTGTCTTTATGTATGAGTGATGGAATCCATGCATTTTCAGGTGTCCAGATGTATCCAAAATCAGAGCAAAGATGCTTTATGCTACAACTAAGGATAGACTAAAAAGGGAACTTGATGGTTTTCACTATGATGTTCAGGCCACTGATCCCGTTGAGATAGATATTGAAGTGATTAGAGACCGTGTCGTTTTTGCCACATACCTTTCAATATTTATTATTGCAGGGCAGTGCCATTAAATGTTATGAACTCGTTGTAGTGGGAGATATTTTTATAAGAAAAATTGCAGCCTTGTCTGACAGTTCTTGCTTTATTGTTTCATTGCTTATACATGGATATTCAGCTCATACAAAAGGTTGTATCGATTTGGTTGGTATTCAGAGTACTTGGTCTCAGGTTGTATCGATCTGGTTGGTTTTTAGAGTACTAGGTCTCAAGCCTTTTGCAGTTTGGTTTGCCTTTCATATTTTTTATGATGTAGAACTTTGATTCTGTATTACGTAAAACTATCACTCTGCAAGTACAGTTTCACTATTAGCTTTGTAAATATTTTTCCTTAGCAAGAACTATCACTCTAAAAGTACAGTTTCACTATTAGCTTTGTAAATATTTTTCCTTAGCAATAGCTTATGGCTTGGACAAGAAGGGTGGAGAGAAAAATATTGTTGTTTTTTATTTTGGCAGTGGCACATTTCATTTCAGCTTTCTGACTATTGACAATGGAGTTTTTGAGGTTTTGGCTACAAACGGTGATACCCATCTTGGAGGTAATCTGTCTGAACTCTGTCTAGCAGTTTTACATTATGAATTTGAATACGTGGACGGTGGTTATCCGACCTTTTTGGTTGGCTTCCGAGTTTTGAACTTACTGGGATGTACATTAATATGAAGGGGAGGACTTTGACCAAAGGATAATGGAATATTTCATCAAATTGATAAAAAAAGCACAGAAAGAATATTAGTAAGGATAGCAGAAATGAAATAAGGCATTCAATGTGTTCCTTGTAATATAGATATAAGCAAAACATCTAAAGAAAAGTAATTCTACAATGATCTAGTCCAAGAAAACAAGGATTCCACAAACCAATTAACTCTTCTAGAAAAATTCAACAATTCCAATTTAATAATCCTATCAGCCTCTCTTTGTACCTTTTGGGACAATTACTAGTTCAAACTATTTATTTAAATAGTGAATATTATCCACCCCACTAATAATAATTGATTAATGTAATACAAGATATATCAAAGCACTCTGATACATGATGTATCAAAGTATCAGAGGCCACGCCTATTCAAATCCGACAACCTATAAATCACCCACCAAATCATTTAATTTAATATTTAGTTGTGGATAGCGAAATAAATACTATTCACAAAAATGCCAAGGCACGTGTATAGTTATATATCTTATAAAATTCCACCTAGATTCAACTGAAGATGTAGACTGGATATGTGTCCGAGAGGGAACATGTTATTTAGAGAGTTTTCTCTATGGAACCCCCTTGTATTATAAAAACAATGTAAATATCAAATGATTAACAGAAAAATGGGGTTACAATGAGAGCCAGCAGTTTTGACTCTCCCGAGGGTTATTTGGTAAATATATTAATATGAATTTTTGGTTGGTTTTTTATTTATTTATTTATTATTTTTTTTTATTTATATATATATGAATGTTGATGGTTAGCGTCATGTCGTAGGGATGTTTATGTATTTGATTATTATTTTTAAATATTTGTATATTTATTAACTATGTGAAATAGAGTAATTTTATTATTAATTTTCATTTATCAATTTTTTTTTAAAACTAAGTATCACCTAAATCAATTATATATATATCTTAAATATTTATATATAAAATATTAACAAATATCTATACATATTATATTTAAAATTCTTAAACATTTAATTACCATATAACTACTTTTAAATACTTTAAATATAAGTTCAAAAAACCCATTAGGCTCCTTAATCATATCTTTTAAACTTACCAAAAAAAATCATTAACATTCATATAATACACCTACTCCATTTCATGCAACTCAATGAATAATCTGTGATTTTAACTTAAACACTATATGATGATATTATTGAAACCTATAAAATCACCTATTATGCTTATTGTCAAATTTACGCTGGTAGATATGAAATTAATCTTAGATGTTACTAATTGGAATCATTTTCTTTTAAGTTTTGGAAATTTCAATTTTTTTTTTTTTTTTTTTTCTAAATAAGTTTAATCTATTAACATAAAAAGGGGGTAAAATTACAATGTGACCGTAGTCAAAAGCACTGCCCTGAAGAGAGGTAGAAATGTCAAGATAAGCATATGAGACTGCCCAGAGACAGGGATCTTAGTCTTGAACCAATAATCAGGTCCCACGCAGGGGAGCAAGTTATGATCTTCATGATATTGCATGATAAACAAAAATTCAAAAATAAACCCAAAATTCTACATAGCTGTTTGAACAAAAAAACTTGCCCAGTTGTACGGGTTGCATGGCAGGTTGACAAGGCGACAGTGAGCATACTATTCATCTGGAGGCTCTTCAACTATACGGCACCATCTGAAATCAGGCGGATCCCTTACATGAGCAGCTTCAGAACCGAAAGGACCAGGATAAACTAACGCCATCACCACATCTTGAGCACTGCGTGCATGAGCATCCAGAGCCTACTTAAACCCACTGCCAATCCCCAGCTGGAGGTTCAAAGACGGAACAGAGACAGACCCCAGGCCCTCTGGGTGAGAGCTAGAATCCCCCATCTGAGTTGCCTCATGGAAGGCCACCGAAATGAGAGCTGTTATCCTAGGGTGATTCAGGGAGTTGTTGAAGGTGAAAATGGCGGAGCCAGATGTGGGAGATGGCACAGTGTGGTGGCTGGAAGAATGAAACTGCCCTCTCCCACTGCGGGTGCTAGGGTAGTGGCCTGCAAACAAATCAAAGGAAGGGGAATCTGAGGAAGGGCTGGAAGCTGTGCGTTGAGGCTGGCCTCTATGGCACCTCATTCTATGATGCAGACGAGGCATCGGGGAGAAAGCAGCAATAGGAGAGAAGTGAGGCTAAGCAACAGCGATGACAGGGCTGGAGCAAATCTAATGAACGTTGAAACGAAGCCCAGAGACCCAAGAGAAGAACCAGAGGATTAACTGAGACAACTCTGCTGAAGGAACAGAGCATAGCTCCGAAGTAGCCTCCCCTTTCAAGCCCCAAGAGGCAGTAGCGAAGACAGAACCAACATCAAACAGACAGAAATCAGCGCTAATGCCAGAGGACAAAAGCGTTTCCACAACAAACCCATGGCTAAGCCTTCAATTATCTTCCCCTGGCACACAACGAGAAGCATCCACCATAACTATAGCATTGAAGAAGGCTGAGTTCTGAGGCAAGCCAAAGCGTGCGGAGGAATTAACCAGAGTGGTGGACATGTTGGGAGATTCAGAGCCACTGGAATTGAAGCATATGAGCCCTGCTCTTTTCAAATGCCGAGAACCGTCTTCCATGAGTCGATTAATCATTCTGTACTAGGTAAGCAGGTGTCAATCCACCTCGCCCCACCCCTATCCCATCACAATTAAGTCCTGACTATACACCCGCATCCGGGGCAATTAATTATTATTAATGTTAATAATAAATTTATTTTATTTTATTAATTTTACTTTTAAATATTTAATTTTTAAATTAATTTTATAAATTTATTTTAATATAATATTTGATATAATTAAATAATTCAAATATTCTTGGATAAGGTGTTTTTCGTTATTTCACTTGGCCAAGAGATTGGGACATAGCAAAAAGCTCCTTGTAGAGATAGTAAATATCGCAATCGAATTGAAGTTGTTGTCACATGTTGTCAATACTAATCATAATTACTTCCTCGTGCACTCCATTCACTTGCCTTGATGACCACACACCATCTCAAATTGTCTGTCGAGGCTTCACCTATGTGAAACATCAACTTGAGCTAATGCAGATTATGGTTTCAAATTGTCTTTTAAAATTCTCATGGTTCTATTGATGTCTGATGCCAAAGCTTTTGGTTTTGTACACAGACTTCAACTCTCACTTGGAATTCTCAGGTTGCACATCCTTTTGAAACCTGGCTTAGCATAGACTAGTAATCCTTAATGTATCTATGCAATTCAAATTAGGAAAGTCTCCACCTTACTAATAGGGATTGTAGCATCAATGACAGTCACCAACAGACAATTCAAGAGATTGGTTCTACCTCATTGTCACCTTTTCCTTACAGGTTTGGAGGGTACTTTGTAGCTTTTGTGCTTGATGCTTACTACATGCATAGGCATAGATCCTTTCGCCACTGGAATTCATCTTTTGTAGTGGAGGAATCGAATTACCCTTGTTTGGGTGGCCCCTCCTGGCTTGTGGTCTCATTTCCCTTACCTTAGTCCTCTTCTGGCTCTTCTATGTATTCTTTTATAGTTTGGTTCACTTGTTCTAGTAATTGGCCAGCTTTAGAGTCCAAAAGGCTTCTTAATAGACTGCCTCTTTGGGCCTCTTCCCCCCACGGTAACTTCACTGGAGGAGAAATATCATACTATGTGCATTAATATTGGGGGATATATATTGAGGAAAAAATGACATAATATATCGAGGGATATATAGGGCAAAGGGTTTTTATATTAACAGGTATAAAAAATGGAGCTCAAAGTTAATGAAAAATTATAAAAGGGTATACAAAATTTTAATGAAAAAGTGGATACCTATAATATATAGTGAAAGTAGGGATTTTTCAACTTGGGAAAGTGATTGGGTTTGTATTGGTAGGGAGTTAAATAAGTGATTTGTAGAGGTATTTTCCAATATGTAGTCAAATTAAGGGTATTGTTTAATACGCCACAAACACACGTGATATGTTAGAGGTTCATTGAAGGAATCCCCTATGCTTCCCCTATCAAAAATCTTCTTCGTTTGTCTTGAGGCTATCTCCCTACTCTATTGCTAGTTGGCCTCCCTCCTTCATTCTCAGTCTCTCATTTGTCTCTCCTTCTCATCCTAGTCAACCATGCAACCTCATCACTCTTTCCTAATTCTCCTACGCATGGCCTTTTGTCAACCCTTTGATGCTAACGTCTCGTCTCGTTTGGTTCTTTGCCCTTTCTCCCCTCTTGCTATATGTTGAGGCCATTTTCAAGAGGAAGAAAAGATGGACATCTTGAAGTAGTTCTGAGAGTTGTGTGTTGAGAAGCAGAGTAGAAACAATGCACTAGAGCATCATGCCGTTTTCCCAAAGTACACAAAATCAACACAGAATGGAGAACCACGTAGCAAGGAGCACCATGTCAAGCGAAAATGTGGGAACAATTAATTTTGATTGTATTCTCAAACCTATATTGATTTGGTCTAGTCTAGCAAGTATATCATGTCTACCCATGGTAATTGCATTCATGAGTATTACCCATGGTATTCAAGTCCATGTAATTTTGTATAAAGAGGAAAAATATGAAGGGATTTGGGTTAGCTAAGAAGTGATTGGAAAGTTAGTGGTTGGTTAGAATTTTTGTTGTTGCATGTCTATTGTTTTTATAAAGTCGTGATGTGATTTAGGCTAGTGAGACAAGGATGAATTTTGTTGTAAGGCTATATGTGTTGTGGTTGTCGCTCCTTTATAGTATTAATAAAATATGGTTGGAGTTTAGATTTTTTTCATTTCCTATGTTTCGTAAGATAGTTGCATTGTTTTTAGTTATGTTTCTTTTTGAAAATTATAATGTATGGGTGAATCGATCTAAGTCATATGAGTAATTGGGTCACCCCTTTTTAAAATTTTATTTTATAAGGTAATGTTTCCACAATTTCTATGAATATGTATAATCATGGTTAACATTTGAATCAGAGGCTGGGTATAGTAGAATGGTTTCATGTATCGAATTCCCATTCCCCTCATTGTTGCAGAAGCCTAATTCTTGCAAACCCCATTATTTGGCAAACAAATATTATCTTGCTTATAGGACAGATCATCCTAGACATGGAACCAAGACTAGAACCAAACAAACAAATACATATAAGCATTCCCTAGATTTCCATCAAATCATATATGTAGATTGGATGGACAGTTCATACCTATTTCGAAATGTTTGATGGTGATCCTCATTATTGTTTGATGTAGCTTTATATATCGTTCTCAATGCTCTAAGAAAATATCTATAAAGACACAAACATACAAATGATAAAAGCATATAATACATTAATGGTTTAACATAATCTATACACATTATTGAGAAATCTAAAACAATCATCATAACAAATGATTGTGGGAGAGAAATATGTATTTGTATTAAGAATGAAGAAAAAGATAGGGTTACAACCAAGCCTTGATGTTGGAGCCTCCTCCCAATAATCCTCAATTCAAACCTTGCAATAAAAAATATCTCCAATGGATACTTAGAAAACATGTAAGTATAGTTGAGGAGTCAAAAAGACAACCCCTTTCTCTTTTAGTGTACGTCTTTTATAAGCCAAGGTGGAAAGTTGAGATCCATTAAGGTAGGAGCTAGATACATAATGGATGGGATGGGATCCACTATGGTAGGGATGAGATCCATCATGATAGGATTTTGAGCTCATTATCTTCACCACTTGGATTAGATACCATTATGAAGATTCTAGAATAGAAGTTTCTTTACCTTTTTTATTTTTACCCATGTAAGAAGATTGTCGTAGTTTTTATGAAGACAAGTTGTGACAACATCGCATGATTGTTATTATGCAAGATGCGACATCATAGGTTGTAACACTGAATACCTGCATTGATCTCCAAAATTAGGGGTTTTTGAGTTATTTAATCCATGATTCTTATACTTCATGAGAGGTATTTCTTCCACCTTTCTAGGGTATTGATAATAATAGTTCTTTGGATGGTGAAAGATTCGGATTTGAAACCATTTGCATAGATGTGAAAAATTGAAGTGTAACAAATTACCCCCTAAAGTACAAAGTCAAAAAAGGTTTTTTAAGGAATGAATTACTTTATCATGTAAAGGTTTGATTTAAGGAATCAATGGTCGAAAACCTGCAAGTAAATAATCGAGAGATTATAGTACAATATCATTATTATATGATCATCTTTGAGGTAGCAATTCTCATACTTAGAAGATCTAAGCATAAGTATGGAAATGTGCAAAGATCCATCTCAATAAAATGAATTCATGGCCACCAAACATACATCGTGGATCCATGCTCAAAAGACTCAATATGGGCATAGCCACCATAGGCACATCATGGATCTATGTTACAATCATGAATACTAAAAAATCCATGCAACTTGGATATCTCATACAAAATCTAGAGTCTTCATCTCTTTTGGTTTGTTAAGTACACTCTATGGGATGTGAATAAATGATCTGAATTCGAACACCCATAGAATTATCTTATCAAAATCCAATTGTTTGAAACTATAATTGAAGGCAAGGAATTTTCCATTGAGGCATGAAAGATCCAAGGTACTGAATGATTTCTAGATCAACTTCCTAGATAATGAGTTGAATTCAAAAGGAAGTGATCCATCATAGGAAGGCCTATGACATAAAACATGTATCACGTTATGAAGTAGAAAAAAAGGAGTGTTTCAGGATTGACTCAGGGATGGTCAACATGATAGAAGGATTTAAGGGCTACAAAATGGTTTGACCAAGGCTGAACTTCTCTTGAACATATTGATGACACTATAATGGTTTGGAAACACTTGAACTAATATGAAGACTTTGAATGAGGCATGACCAAAAGGAAGATAAATGGATTTCCCAACCCAAACACGAAAAGTGATGAAGTGTCATGTTCAAGAGTTACTAGTAACTACCTTTTCAAATACATAATTTACATACTTCTTCTCAAATTTCGCCCACCATTTTTTGCAAGTAACTCTTTATTTTTACGCAAGCTTGAGGAGATGAACATATGCTTGAACTATAAGCTTACCCTTCATAGTATTTTAACAAACCCTAAGAAGGAGTGGTTCGGCCTCATCATGATGGATGAGTCCTACATTCTTTATGTTTTACGAGTCAAGTGTAAGGGTAACTCGATGTCATTTTCATATTTAGAGAGTTTGAAAATACACAAAAGAAAACTCGACAATGTTATCTTTTGTAATTTTAGTCTCCTAAGGCTAAAAAAGGGATAAAGCAATACAAGGGAGAAATCATATAGTCATGATTGACTATAGTATTCAATTTTTGTAATTAGTCTGCTCAGTCCAGAAAAGGGTTAAAATTATACTGGGCAGACGATATTTCAATTATTTTTAAAAGTTTGAAAGAAACAATCTTACTCGAAAACATTTCATGTTTAGAGAGTCTCAAAAGAGCTTAAAAATAAATACATAGGGTTCCTTTTCTGAATAGTTTTAATGAGCTTGAAAAAATGATAAAAGTATACTCATGTATTTACAAGCATGAGAAGGAACAAAGACAAAGCTTGAGATAGGTTTCTTTTTTACATAAGCTTGAAATAGAGAGAAAACTTTGCTTGAGATAGGTTTGGTATCCCCAGCATAAAGATAGAGTCACATGCCCCCCAATCTTTATGGAGATTTGTTTCATTTTTAAACGAGCATGACATAGGAAAATAACGTATGTTCATAACATATTGTTTCATTTTTTAACGAGCTTGATGTGGGAAATGAACTATGCTCATAGTGATCTTGATCATGGCTTCCAAGAGGACAAAGATCTAGAAGGAATACATGTCAAGGGACACACCTCAATCATGGATTCCAAGAGGTCTTGATTGGAAGGAAGAAAAATTCTCTAGAAGGAATACATGTCAAGGGACTCAATAGGGATAGGAAGATTAGAATCCAATGTCCACATTGAAGGGTTCATTGTATCAACTATTGGATCTAAGTCACAATAAGTTAAGCATACAGTAAGTGAGGGCATGGGACAAGTTTCCACATAACTACTTGTGGTGGGGGGTATACCGGTTGCATATAGGGAACATTCAAGGAGGTTGGATGGTTGGAAGTCATATTAGGTCCAACAAATGAAATTTGGTCAATAGTCACAATGTTTCCATTATGAGGGAAAAACATCACACTAAAGAGTGTGTACACGACAACTTTCATGGCATAGACATAGTCTTGCTCAAGGAGAAAATTTAAATCCAAGGAGCCTTGAACTACCATAACATCAATACAGGCAATTTTTCCTTCCAAGGTAATAGGAAGTTGAGGAAGGATCCCTAAAGTTTCACTGACTCTTCTATTAAAAGCCAAAATATTCTGTGTAACAGACACAAGATGAGGGGAACCCAAAGCTTGCCAAGATGTTAAGGATATAATGCTAACAAAAGCACCTTCACCTATAATAGTGCGATGCATGTTCTTATCACAAGCCTTCACAATGATTTGGAAAGGGATGCAAGGAGGGAGGCGAGGCTCTCTCAGTCTATTCCAATCAAATGAAATGAACTCAATACTTGGAGGGGGTTCCATGGAAACAGGTGAAATTATCCTTTGTTCAGAAAAAATTGAATCAATAAGAAGAACTTGAGCATTATTAATTTCACTCTTTAAAGGGAGAGTGGGATCAACCAAATATGGAATCGAGTTGACCACTGCATTAACCAATGGTTCACAAAATTTGAGTGGTATGGGATTCACTATCAAAGGGAAGATTGAGATTTATTGAACATGGAATTAGATCAATCACTTCGTCAACTGATGGTAGGTTGGGATAAATCTTTTAGTAACTAGTTGGAATTTTTTGTTGAGAAACAATAAGGTTTATAACAATTTTGAGGTTTCATCCATATGATGGAAAAGGTGATTTTAATGACTCCCTTCACATAACCTAGAAATAAATCTAGCTTTACCTTTTTTCCCTAGAACTTTATAATCACTAGTTGAAGGACAAACAATAAGTTGATGAGAATGTTTAGATCACAAGTATAATATTTTAGGAATATGAGGACAATCGATAAGAAGGTGGGCCCCCTTACAAACCTTGCAAGGGTATTTGGACTTATGAAGTATGTTGGAGGGTTCCTCAACATTATCAACACTCACAACAATGGTTGGTTCATTTCCCCCTTGCATGTTTTTCTTCGCCTTCTTCTTCCTTTTCTTCTTCTTCTTAGCCTCCTGGTTACTAGAATTAATGCTTTCACCGGGTGAGGAAGAAGAAAGGGAAGAAGAAATGATGGGAAAATAAGTTAAAGGGTCAACATGAGGTTGGTTTTGTTGAGGTAAAGTACATGGTTGAGGTGACATAGCTTTGGTATTTGGGACCTATGAGGTTGAAAAACAACCACCGGTAAACCTATCGTGAATCTAGGAAGAGACAACATAGCCATGAAAGGAGGACCAACATTAACAAAGCAAGGAAAAGGACTAGGATCCATGTTAAAAGGGGTTCCTTGATCGGAAAATTATGGAATTTTTTCCATTAGATTCAACCTAAGGTTTGTTAAAAACAAAAACAAACAAAGTAACACATGCTGATAAATCTAAGGATTCAAACCATATAAACAAACTTTTCACAGTGACCACACTAGCTGGTCATGGAATCTAACATCACATAGATCAATATGAAAAGTGGTAGGAGATAGAGTGGGTAGAACCAGTTACACTAACAACCTGCTTAATGACATGACTTGGTGAAAGTAACTTCACATATAGTGAAGCACCCTCCAAGAAGGCTTGAGTGAGTATAGCTAATGTTTGTCCTAGGTACAACAAGAACTTACCCCTCACAACCACCTAGTGTAATAGCCCTAGGATTATGGCCACTAAAGTTACCACCTACAGCAACATGTCCTGGGGGGACATTCGTAAGTTGGATATACACACAAGGGAGGAGTAAAAAACATTAATCCCCCTGAAATATCCCTCAAAGCATAGGTAGTCCTTTCAAGTGGTCCCCAAGTGCCTTTCAACGCCATTTATAATGCATGTAGATCAGCGCTAATATAACTAATGAAGTAGGGTTGATTACTTTAATGGGTTTGATATGACCGCGTGCTTGACTCCTGTGTAAGAGGATCTTCCTAGTGCTATGATGTGGTAAATGGATTTCTCTCCCTATCACAAGCTTCTATACTTATTTATAGCTTTGGAGCATTAACTTCCAACACCTATTCCAAAGCCATGTAACTAATCTAATGTAGGTGTAACTACAGTGGAAATATGAAAATGTCTTATTGATTTTATTAAGCATTTATTTAATTTTTTGTTTACTCAAGAGGGTCCACGAAGATGAAATCAATGATATTATGACTCGGCTCCAAATCTATTACAATGAATATGAAAATGTGATTTTTTTCAAATCGATGAATACTAATTAAAGTAAGGAGTGAGAGGTTCCACAAAAAGAAACAAGTGTAACATTCAATGCAAAAAACATGAACTACTATTTGAATGAAAATCAAAGAAACTAAAGAATACACGATTCTTGGCTGCCCCGTCCCCCACGACCATGAGGGGGATTTATTTCTTAAACATGCAGTGTACTTTGCTTAAAAATGAAAGATAAAAATTACTTTACCCATGAACTACAATACAAGCTTTTTCTTTTTGGAAAACAAATATTCTATGGAAAGGAATAAGAACTCTTTTCAAAAAACACTCCAACAAAAAAATCTTTGACAAAGTAATTCCAATGTAGAAGAATATTGTAAATACTTTAATCATAAAATCAAATATAATCATGTCAAAGAAACGAAATGGAAACTTTTCAAAAAACAAAAATATTTTCCACAACAAGCTAACCAAACAAATAAAAAACTAAAAAGTTTTACTTGTAGGATACTTTAACAGATCCCAAAACCATAGTAATCAACAAAAAAAAAATCACATAGGGCAAACCATAAGAATATTTAAATTTTCAACATACCAATGTACACATATAGTATACACCAATGTGATAAATAAATATAGTCGCATGTTGTAATACAACACAATGCGATGGAGACGCACTATCTCTCACAAAGAGGTTCGACAGGAAAGGAAATCAAGAATAAATAATAAAACTTTTTAAAGAACTTAAAGGATATTGGGTCTTGGAGTCAATCAAAGTTCAAAGACTCGGGAACAAATGGTCTTAAGAAAAAAAGGAAAACTGAAGAGCATCTCGCTCCCTAGGGGAGTTTCCAATTTTGTTTGGAGGAAAAATCTTGATATATCTCCCCAAACTTAGAGAACAAGTCTAGAACAAAACAAAAAAACACATACAAACATTCAATAGATTACCATCAAATCATAGATGTAGATTGGATGAATAGTTCATATATTTTTCGAAATGCTCGATGATGATCATAATTGTTGTTTGATGTAGCTTTCGATCTTGTTCCCAATGCTCCAAGGAAATATTTGCAAAGAAATAAGCATATAATACATAAATGATTTAACATTATTTATACAAGTGATCAAGGAATCTCATAACAGTCATCATAACAAATGAGTGTGGGAAAGAATTATGTATTTGTATTAAGAATGAAGAAAAAGAGAGGGTTACAACCAAGGCTTGATGTTGAAGCCTTCTCCCAATGATCCTCAATTCAAACCTTGCAATGAAAAATATCTCCAATGGATACTTGGACAACATGTAGGTATAGTTTAGGCGTAAAAAATACAACCCCTTTTTCTTTAGTTGTATTACTTTTATAAGCCAAGGTGGGAAGTTGAGATCCATTAAGGTAGGAGCTAGATCCATAATGGATGGGGTGAGATCCACTATGGTAGGGATGATATTCATCATGGTAGGATTTCGAGCTCATTATCTTCACTGCTTGTAGTAGATACCATTACGAGGCATCTAGAATAGACGCTTCTTTACTTTTTTTACTTTTAGCCATGTAAGAAGATCATCGCACTTTTTATGAAGACAAGTTGTGATGACATTGCATGATGGTTATTATGCAAGATACAACATCACAAGTTGTAATACTAAATACCTGTGTTGATCTCCAAAAATAGGTTTTTCTTTTAGGAATTTAATATAGGATTTTTATACTTCATGAGAGGCATTTCTTCCACCTTTTTATGGGAATGGTAATAATAGTTCTTCGGATGGAAAAATATTTGAGTTTGACACCATTTGCATTGATCTGACAAATTGATGTGTTACACCCATAGGTACATTGGGTGAGATTCATTTGTTTTATAGTTGATGCCTAAAGGGCTAGTACTCAGTGGGGCATGTTGGTTGCATCTTGTGCATTAATCTAAGTCAAGTTAAAAATAAGCACCAAAAAATGGTTTTGTTGCTAGGACTGAGCTTCATAATTGAAGGGGATGTAGATTCCCTCTAAGGAATAAATTAGCCAGTGGTTTGAGGTAAAGCTATAGGAATTTGTTTTCAATGAGACCGAGAATCAACATATTAGTGTTGATGCATTGCTGAAATGTTATGTGTTCACTGATATTTATGAAATATTCTTTGCCGAGTTTTCAGGATTATTAGTGAAGTGGATCCAAAAATACAATGATCTGAATAGGAACTGTCACCCTATTTAGCCTAGAAGGTGCATTCCTGAGCAAGTTTTAAGATTGCATTTTATGTATAAAAAAATTTCTCTGGATGTTGATTTTTAGTTTGAAAGTGTTCTTGGAGGGTATGTTACCCAATTTGCAATCGAAATTATAGTCTCTTATGGTGTTATTGAGAGAAATTTTTTGAAATGTCCACGAAGTAGGTATATTCAAACATTTTCTAATTTTGTGAAGATGTTTCTATGAAATAAAGTTGTTTTGAGGATAGAGTTTGACACCATGAGAAACTAAACCCCTTGTGCACTGAGGGTGAACTAGGGGATGGCTAGGGAATAATCTAAGGGAATAAGTCTTGAATGCAGGAGTAGATGGAGGAAGGGGATGAAGGAGTTGTGGGAGAACCATGAATGGTATTGTGAGGAGGTATGCCAAAAAGGTTAGGATAAATAGTGCACATAAGGGAAAATATGATAGAATTTAAGAGTTGTGTTCTTCACAATAGAAGAAGCTTCTGAGGTAGTAGTGATGGAGGAGAGAGATCTATGCCGATGCCTACAGTTGATCAAAGTATAGTGAAGGAGAGAGCGAGAGCTCATAGAAGAAGGAGAAGAAGTAGAGACCAGAGAAGGTTGGAAAGAGTTTACATTTTCATATGATGTGCAAAAGGATATGATGGGCGAACTTCATAGTCTAACCTGAGAGTAGCGAAGGACGTGTATTCCAAGGAGCCTTCTTAGAAAACACCTTATTTCGAACCCATGACCCTACATGCACCAATTCATACAGAGGTAAGTTCCCTAAGAAACATTTGACATACCTTAGTTAGCTAAGTGAGTGAAGTTAGTCAAGATAGTAGTAGGATCCAATCTAGCAAACTGGTAGGAAGTGGACCATACAGTCCTCCACTGAAACATATTTTAAAGGGTGTGTTATGCAACCATTTCACAAAATAGAAGAAGAGATAGATCAACGACTTCAAAATAAGCCTCTTCGAGGGGGAAACCTCCTTTACAATACACAAATGAACAATTCTTAGATGATACAATTGACAAACCCTCCTTTCTATATATAGGATTCTAAGGGGTCACAATATAATCAGAGCCGACATAACAATAATATTGTAAGGGCACAACAATAACAATAGTGAGCTTCTATGGGGCACAATAATAACAATATGGGGACTGCATTAGTATTATAGGGACCTAACATGCCCCTCGCCTTCAAAAGGTGTTGTCCTCAATGCTTGAGTAGTTATGGATGCTTCTTTATAAAATTCTCATCCTCCCATGTGAAATCTTCAGTTAATAAGTTCTTCCACTTGATGAGATACTCTAAAATTGATCGATTTCGTAGCTATCAGGTTCTTGTTTCCATGACTAATTCAGGTTCCACTATGATTTTTCCTTCCTTGTTAAGTTCTAGAAATATTGTTTGAACTGGGAGCTTGTCACCTATAACCTTTTTAAGCATGAAATGTGGAAAACTAGGTGCATTTGGGAATATATAGGAAGCTCTAACTTGTATGCCATAGTATCAATATTTTGCAACACCTTGTAAGGACCATAGTACTTTGGTGATAATTTATTATCCTTCTTAGCTTGCTTGATGTGATCTTCCATTGCCTGAACCTTATAATTTTCTCTTAAATATGATGTGATGGATGGTGTATGATATCCATAAAGTTCCATAAATGGGGTCATTTTTGCTGAAGTGTTAAACCACCCTTCAACCAGAGGTAACCACTTGACCCATTGCATTTGTTTATTAAATACAAAGCAATGAATATATCCTTCCAAACATTTGTTCACCATCTCCGTTTGTCCATCTATCTTGAGAGTTTGAGGAGTGGTAATTCTTGCTAATGCACTATAAGGTAGGATCGAATTCATTTCTTCTTTCTCAAGGTTGGTTCCTGGTGAATATCCTCTTCTTTTGACATTTCTTGTTCCTTTTCTTCCTCCTCTTCCCAATCCATGTAAATTAATTTATTCTCAGCACACTTATGACCTCTAGTGTATTTTCTATCACAACTATAAAAGATCCCTTTTTCTCTTTTTTCTTCCAATTGTTGTGGTGTCAACCTTGTAGGTTTTGGAATGCTAGGAGCAACAACACTTCTATGTTTACAGTTGTGAGTGGTAGGATTCCTTGTTGCCATAATTTTTCTTTCAATTTTTCTTGCCAACCTGAATGCCTTCTCCAACGAATCGGGCTCCCAAAGAAGAACCTCATGTTGAATTTTATCCTTTAAAGTCCCGATGAAGACATCAATCCTTTGCTTCTCTGGAATATCATTTGCCCTTATATTCAATTTTTGGAAGTCCTCAATGTGATCTTCCATTGAAACCTTTTGTTTGAGATTTATCAATTGGCTAAAGAATGTGTTGCTCTTTGTATCCTCCTAATGTGTTATCATTTCCTCCATAAAAATGGAAAAAGTAACCATTTGTTTACGAGAGAAAAGCGATTGATACCATCAAAATTGACTAGGTTCTAAATACAAAGTTGCAATACATACCTTCTATGTGTTTTGCACATTATGGAGATCAAAATATTTCTCCATCTGTAGTATCCATGTTACAGGATCCTTCCCATCAAACTTCCTCATATCGATCTTTGGAATATGGTGGGTCTTCAATCCAGCGTTAGATTCTATGAAATCGTGATAGCTCTAATACCGAATGTTATGCAACCAGATCACAAAATAGAAGAAGAGATAGATCAATGACTTCAAAATAAGCCTGTTCGAGGGGGCAACCTCCTTTACATTACACAAATGAATGATTCTTGGATGATACAAATGACGAGACCTTCTTTCTATATATAGGATTCTAAGGGGTCACAATATAATCAGAGCCAACATAACAATAATATTGTAAGGACACAAGAATATGTTGAAAATAGCAACAAGAAATGCTAAAAATAGCATTCAGAATATTCCAATTTTGATTTTTCCTTGAATTAGAATTGTGAATTAAAATTCGAATTTAGTCTCACTAGTTGCTTGAAAAATAATTAGTTAATTCATCTTGAGTTAATTAGTTGAAGAAATTCAAGCTAGAAGTCTTTGTGAAGTCATGCAACAGTTATCCCTTAAATTAAGAAAGTTATCGCTTAATTAAGGAGATAAGGATGAGTTGTATTTGAGTTGTAATTAGTTAGCTTAGTTAACTGAGTTATGTCCAATTAAATTAGTTCCAAACAGTTTGAGGAACTAATTGTGAGTTCAGTTAGTTAATGCATGCACGCATCAAACTAGTGTACTCCTGATAACTGAAGATTCTCTCATCGATAACTCATGCATGTCAGTTCAGACAAAGACCCAGTTGAGATTAAATATAGGGACATTGTACTATTAGTTGGAGGAATTTTCCTATAAAGGAAACTCATCCATGCAGAAGGAACAAGGTTCCTTTAGGATTGCACAGTTTTACAGGCTGTGAGATCAGTGTTATATTTGGTAACATTAGGATCACCCAGGAGAAACAACGTGTTAGTGTTAGTATTTTCAGCCTTCCTTCAGTGATCAAACATGCTCTTACAAAGTGATTTTAAGGTGTCAAGGTCAAATTTTTTCATTTCAATAAGTCTTCAAGCAAAATTTGGACACTAGGCATTAGGTCTAGGGTTTGTTTTCACCCTTTTCAAAATTGTCCAAATGTCGGTCCATGTCACCATTCAGCTGAGTGTACCATTATTCAGAGGGTTATTATCATCATGTCAAGTTCCATTGGGTCATTTTACAGCTTGTTCATGCTCCAGTTGTGCCTAGGTAAGGTCCATTTCCCTCTCCTAGGGTTTTGGAGGTAATTTCTCTTAGATGGTCAAATCATTAAAACAAATTGTATCCTAATGTTCACACACCTTCCCCTATCCTTAATGTACCTTATTAAACACTTCCCATCACTGAGATCCCCCAAATTCCTCATTTTTGCACAAACCCTAGTTTCTTGCTACAACTGGCAATTTTCTAGGTTGGGCCTGTGTTTTTCCCTTTTGGACCCCTTCCCCTCACTCAATCTCTGATATTCCACTTTCCCCTACTTCCTAACATCCCTCCCTACTTCCAAAAATTTCCCCAAGAATTTAGAAGCCCCTTATCCCCTTCATTTTGACAAAAGTCCTTGTTTCACACATCGGGATAGGTTTCACTAAAATGATGTTTTTGAGCAATAAAAGATGAAGTTTAGAAAACTGAGAGAGGTTTTTGTCGAAAACAGGCCAAGAAAGAAAAAAATCCTTCACGATTTACACAGGTGTCGTGGTTTTAGAGAAATGTCAAAAATACCGTTGTCTCGGGAGAATTGATGCACCTCTGAAGTGACCTTGGGAAAATCAAGTTTTCTCCTAGCTTGGTTGGCCAAATGACTTTCTTGATGAGTCAAATTATAACTAGACACAAAGAGATTTCTAACGAGCTATCATGAGCTCAATTTGGAGTTGAGGAAGGCATTCAAAAGTTGACTGCAACAGCACTCTGCCTTGAGGCAACCTCATTTGGCACATTTTGACCAGTCTTGGGAGATTTGATTTTTGACAAGGCAAATGAACTCCAAATTGAAAAATTCTAGTTGGGTTGGAAAGTAGACTCAAATAAATTTCCAACGAGATATTCTGCAACTGATTTCGACACTGGGAAGGCCTCCAAAGGTCTCCTGTAAAAAGGCGCTACGCCAGGCTCTATGCACCGCGTGCCTCAAGCCCAGTTCGTCGCACGCCTCCCTGTGCGCCGCGTGCCGCACGCGACCCATAAGATTGGGAGGTCCAAATCACAAATGGCTTGCAGCTTTGGATTTTTCATGGAGAATCATGAATTTTGGTACTTGGACAAGAAGTTTGGGTGAGTTATGGGTCCCCAAAAGGTCAAAAAACATGCAAAAAATGACCTCACTGCCCCTATTTTGATACACAGGAAGTAGTCTTGGGAGAATGCACGTTTGGAGAGGCAAATGGACACCAAATTGGAAACTTCCACTTGGGTTGGAAAGTAGACATCTAGGGCTTTCCAACGAGCTATCATTAGCTCAATGTGGATGCCGGGAAGTGCCCCAAAATCAGGTTGAAAGGTGCACGATGCATAGAGCTCAGGCGCACGGCGCATAGAGATTTTTGGTCAAATTTTCACCTTCCAGCTCAGAATTTCGGCCAATTATGACTAGTTTCACCTCTTGATGTGATTTTTGACCCAGCTTGATGTAATTGATTAAACATGATGTAATTTTGACACTTAGTTACTTGTTCTAGAAGATTCATTCACCAAAGAGTGAAAATTTAATGAATGAATTGGTTTCCTACCTTATAGAGGCAAGTTGTTTTGACTGCCTAGATTGTAGTGCTTTGTTTAGATTTGGTTGAAACAACTCCTAGGATGATGAGCTCGACCCCTAGAGGCAAGGAAAGGGGTTAGGATGGTCTATATGATGTAATTTCTCAATCATCTTCAGAGGTTGGAAAGTTGGACTCTTGGGAATAGCTTGACACTCTATTGTACATATTTTATCTGCATTTTTGGCAAAGGAAATACCAGGGTTTTGTAGCACTATTTGGGATTCATGTGGCTTTATGTGTTGATGGTGTGCTTTTTTCAGTATTTGTAAGTTGTTTATGTGTATCACTTTCCTTCTCTTATCTTCTGCAATTGAACAAATGAAGTGCTATGGTAGAATCCATAATTTGCTATGCTCTGCCTTTAAGTTTGTTTGATTTTCCATGTTTTCATCTGTTTATGGAGAATCCTTGAAAGTTTCTTGCTCTCCTTAGCTCCTCACCAGTCTGATCTACGCATTCATTCCCTTTGAAAGCATCAAGACGATCGCCTACCTTGCCCCAAATAGACCTCTGCAAAAACTGTGCCTCATCCCCAAGCCCAGATTTGCCTTTCCTTGTTTCAACACCAAAACTCCTAAAAACTCAAATCAAACATTTGTACTACATATCTAGCCTAAAATTAGCTTTTGTTTTAGTCATCTCGAGCCTCATCGATTATCTTTGCCGAGATTGACCCGGAGAGAGCCCTCTCCTATCCTTGTAGGGCTAGCTACGAGGCTGAGCATGGTTTGATGTAGCCTTGAGTTTTACCTTATTTCAGCCTAAGGTAGATTTGAGTGCTAACACAACGCAAGGAAATAGGAGCTTAGAGGGTAGAGGAGAAGGTTTGTGAGAAGCCTTGTTTGCTGGTTAGCTGTGGGAGCTAAAGCTTTGTGTAATTCTAAGATATTTCCACCTTGTATGATAATACAGATAGTGGGTTTTTCAGCTGAGGCTTTCCCCAGAGTATTATTTTGTGTTTCATGTGTATTGATTCTTCTTCTCTGTTATATGTGTTCTGCTTGATGTTGCTCAAATATTTAAGCTTCCCCAAGTTTGGTAGTAGAAGTAGATTATAGTATTTTGCTTTGGTATATTGCATTATCGAGTTAATCTACAGTCAGATTTTATACATAGATCTCAGAGGTAAATTTGCAGAGAATTTGCTGGAAATTCTATAGAATAACAATAGTGGGCTTCTATGGGGCACAATAATAACAATATGGGGAATACATTAGTATTATAGGGACCTAACAGGGTGCACCACATCAAATGGTGATTGTACCTAGTAGACGTTTATCATGAGTTAGTAGTTAGAAAAATATGACAAACGCTTTGAAGATGCCAGTCATTCATGGTTATGGGAATGAAGATCCTGAATAACATTTATTTGTGTGTGAGGAAGTACACTCTGCCAATAATGTTTAAGATGATGTTACTAATATTATATACCTAGAGACTACTTTTAGAGATCGAGACTTGACGTAGTATATGAAGTACAAGAAAACTTCTCTCCTCTGATAGTCGAGAACCTTAGAAGATACCAGGTAGGTGAAGCTGAAATAGTTCCACAAGCCAAAGTCTACATCTTAGTTTATCACAAAACTAAAGGAGATCAAGTAGGGATAGAAAAAATATGTTTGGGACTATAATCAATAGTTCAACACTTTGTTAGGTCAGTTGGCATTTGAGATCTCATATAAGAAAAATAGGAATTGTTTCATTGTAGTATTGTTGTTGCATATTCATGTGCATTTGAATCAAAAAAACATTCAGATGGCCACGCTCATAGTTCAAATGCAAGACTTCGTGAAAGAGAAAGAAAAACACTCAAAAGTCTAGTGCACAATTTGTAGAAAGGAGGGGCACCACAAAAATGAATTCCTGAAGATGGTAGAGTACATGGTGACTGGTGCAGCTAATATGATGGTGCAAGGAAGAGGATTATGGTGTGATATTTGTAGAGTGTGGGGACCTTCACCCTTGAATTTCCATATGATGCAAAAATATGAGACCTTTGTAATGACTTTATTATGTGACATTTGTAAGTCTACGGGTCATGAAATTCATCATTATCAATCTTTAAAATTGATGAGAGACCACACCATGGACTCCTATAGAGTGTAATAGGGATAGGACGAGATGGCACAAAACTATACTTGATTGAGTAAAGGTTTAGGTATGATGGGTAGAGAACCTAGAGAGAAATGATGAGGATGAGGAGCATTTGAATGAGGAAAAGGACCTATTATTTTCTATAATTATGGGAACCCTAGACATATTTCCATATTATCCTAATCCTTATTCAACGTGCACACATTGAAGGGATTTGGATCATGTGAGAGAGGATTTCCCTCAACTTCTCATGAAGATTTAGGAGAAGAAGGGGCATAACATTCAAAATATTGTTTCAAAACTATGCTAAGTTCAGTCACATGTGAATGTGATTACACGTGGAGGTACCAAGACAAGGATGGATGCTACCAAACAAAATAACACCAATCAAAAGTGGGTGAGTAAAGCTGCAAATCCTCCTTTGAAGTTTGATCCCTAGAAGGAGAAAGTTATCTATCAGAAGGTAGGCAAAGAATTGGTTTTCTAAGAGTGGGATATTCTAGAAGATAGTCTTGTGTATGAGATGCCCAAAATCTATGACAAAATTGTTGTTAAGAGTCCTAAAGTAGGAGATGGGTTGATTAATGCATTTTTGAAGGGTTGGAGTTGATGTAGGTTGAAATGACCTTATGAGATATTTATAGAATGATTGATCATTGTTTTAAGGATTCAAAAGTTGCAACAGTGCATACTCCAGGACACATAGTTAATAAAATTACGCAAAAGAAAAAGACAAGTCGAGAATTTGGGTTTGGTGCAAAGATAGGAGAGTATGATATGGATAACATTATTCTTGATCGTGATTTGATGTTAATATCTCGCCTACGAAGACATGAGACATGATGGGAAGCCCTAAGCTGAACTGGTCCCCTATTCAGCTAATATTGGTGAATCAGTACTGAATATTCCTTTGTAGCAAACTATCAAATGTGGAGGTGGATATTTATGGGGTCAAGGGTATAGCATATTTTGAATTAATTGATATAGTTAATGATACTGACCTGTACCTAGCATTGTCGAGCATTGTTTAGGCCTTTGATAATCAAGTGATTATTAATTTGAAGAAAAGGAAAATGATATTTGCATCCAACGATGTTCAAGTGATTGCATTGTTAGATCCAAGGGAAGGTGACATATATGTAGAGCCTATTTGGGAGGAGTAGGATGTAGAGGCTCTAGACAATATATATATAATATCATCATGCAAAGGGATGATTACGTTAACCCAACTCCAAATGGTGTACTCATTCGACACATATTGGTTCATGTGCTTCAAACTCAGACGAAGGATAGCTGAATTGGTAGAATCAATTAAATGAAGTCTCTACCATGAGGTGCATGCATATTACTCATGCAATGTGTTGGATCGGGATCAAGGTGCAAGATCCACCCAGGTATGTTATTTTAATTGATTTTACGTCTTTTTTCTAAGAGTTTGAGCATAGATTTCCTGAGCATTTAAGGTTATTAGCATTAGATTTTTCTTTGAAAGAAACTCCAGCGTGATGGTGAGTCACACATATGACCATTATAGATATCTGGTCAAAATGTAAGTGGGTAAAATTTTATGTGCTAATATTCGCAAGTGGGTTAATTTTCTATACTTCTTCCAAATAAAATATTCGCCAATTTCCATTTTTTTCTAAAAATAATTCACGTAAGTTTTGTAGCATGAAATTAGTTTACCTTAAAAATGACCAAGATCTTAAAAGGACTAATATAATATAATCATAATTTTAGATATTTTTACAAAAATATCATCAAACATATTACAATTTTTTTTATTATAGATTACTAAGATTCACCAAGGTTTCTAAACTTTCAAATAGATATCCATCCTTAGAATTTTCCTTCAATGTAAGCATCTATTATGTATCTAGCTTGGGTTTGAGTTGGAGTTTAGAGGGGTCAAGTAAAATGGGTTGGATTGTCTTACAATCCATGCAAAGAGTTGTGTTGCAGCTTAGAATAGGAGGAAGATATTACAAAAGGAATGGGTCCACAAATTTGTGCACAATTTAGACATCATTCCTAGGAATTGGTATGTTGAATAGGTGGTGCATAAAGGCACTATAGAATTGGAGGAGATGACTCGGGACATTAACTCTACATTCAACCTTGTAGCTCAAGATGATGTAATGGATCTTGCTTGGAAGGCCATGAAAAAAATCTTTGCATTTGAAGAACAAACTTGTCATCATTTGGTATTTGTTTGTCCAACACTCACATACTCACATAATGTCAAAAAATTGAAGGAAATTTATAATAGTGTAAAGGGAGTAGCTGATAATGAAGAATCAAGAATTATGCAAATTTTAGAGACAAATGATGAATGTGCCATCTTAGAACCCCAACTGGAGATCAAAAGTTTCTCTAAGATGAGGGAGGGGGATGTTGTCGTTGTACCCAACCTAGCATTGCTTCTTGATACTATAGCGAAAGGTTATAATTGTATGGTTTGCTACAAGGGAATCGCACCACTATGCAAAGGACTTTTCAATGCAAATATGTCATAGAAGTAAGCAACATGTAGTGTTGGGAGAAACTGTGCTTGTGTGGATAGCAGTTTTCGTAAAAGAATAATAATAATAATAATAATAAAATTATGACAATTATAGGAGCAATGCCAAACCTTGTATGAAAAGGCAGTGAATCTATGGACCAATATCTCGTAGAACTAGGAATTAAAGGATATTGTGCAAAAAGTTCAGGTTTCAGACAAATAGATAGAAAGAATTGTTGCCAGTTTGTTTGATTTTATTATTATTAAGAAAAAGATCACTATTGATGAGAATTTGTAGTTGGAGAAGGAGATTAAGTTAATGAGACAATAATTAGCAATTAAAAAAGAAGACTTGTAAGAGGAAGCATTGTGAGTTACATATGAAGTTTGGATAGTACAACATGAAATTAAGGTTGTCGTGGATGACACTAAGCAATGACTTACCTCTACCATGTCACTTGAGGTCTCTATTGCAATCATTACACAATTTTCTCAGATGTAGTTGAGGATGGATAGTGTGCGCAATGCCGTCCAAGTATTGAAAGAAATGGCAAAGTGGCTCGGGATGAGCCATAAATGTGTGTTGGGGTCCTTTCTGAGAGAAAGAAAATATGGAAATTTTGAAGCAGTTTTGAGAGTTGTACATAAAGAAGTAGAGCATAAAAAATGCACTAGAGAATTGCGTAATTTTGTTAGAGTGCGTAGAATTGACGCAGAATGGAGAACCAAGTAGTAAGGAGTGGTGCACAAAGTGAAAATGTAAGAATGGTTAAGTTTGATTGTATTGTCAAACCTATGTTTATTTGGTCTAGTCTGGCAAATATAACATGTCTTCCCATGGTAATGCATATGATAATTGTATTCCTATCTATTTCCTATGGTATTCAAGTCTATGTAATTTTGTATAAAGGGGGGAAATTGAAGGGATTCGGGTTGGCTATGAAGAGATTAGAATGTTAGTGGATGGTTAGATGTTTTTTGATATAAGTTTGTTATTTTGTAAATTCATATGATTTAGGCTAGTGAGCTGAGGAGAAATGTTGTTGTAAGGATATATGTGTTGTGCCTGTCATTTCTTGTTGGTAGTAATAAAATATGGTTTGAGTTCAACTAATTTTAATTTCTTGTGTTTTGTAAGACATCTGCATTGTGTTTATTTATGTTTCTTTCTAAAAGTTATAATTTTTGGATGAACGGGTCTCAGTCATATGATTAATTGGTCACCCCTTTTTAAAATTTTATTTATGTATGACAATGTTTTTTTAATTTCTATGAATGTGTATAATCGAGGTTAGCATTCGAATCAAAGGTTGGGTAGTATAGAATGTTTGCATGTATCGAATTTCGATCCCCCTCACTATTGCAGAAGCTTGTTCCCATAGCCCCCATAGGTGCCTTGAGTGAGACTTCACCTATTTTACAGGTGATGCCAAAAGGGATGATATCTAGTGGGTTTTTTTGGTCATGTCTCATGCATTAACCCAAGTCAGATTCAAAATAAGCGCCAACAGTATGCCCCCCATGCCCTATCAACAAGCCCATGTCTGTAGGAGAGTGATGTTCTACTCAGAATGGGCCAGTAGAGGAAAAATGCATACAGGTTATTGTTTGGAGGAAACTTATGCTATGTTCTATGAGCTCACCCTGGGCCCCATCCATGATGAGCTCACTATGCTAAGAGAGAAGGAACCTCCCAGAAGAATGATTTTTTTGACATAGAGGTACCTGTTGAGTTGGGAGATTGGGTGTTAGACACCAGTCATACTCATGGATCCTTCAACTAGTACATGCATACAATGGATCTATATTGGCATATGAAATTCCTCCTTGGCAGGATCCTTTTAGGAAGGTTTGAACATTTGACATAGCTTCTCCACTCTATGGAGAACTTGCATCGCCACACGAATGACCTATATTAGAGGTTAGAATGTATAGAAAAACACCTCGTCATCCCACCCCCAGATGGAGGCACTCCTAAAGAAAACAAGGGTCCTATCAAAGTCACAATAGCATATTTTGACCCCTCTACCTGGTTACTTGATATGTTCCTAGTATCCTCATTGTTTGTCTTTACTTTTTATTTTCAAGGTTCAACATGCCCATTTTTCAACTATTTTCTAATCAATTATGGACTTCTAAGTACTTTGAAATCCTATTCCTCTCTATGGAGAGTGAATTTTTTGCTATGGTATGGTATTCCTAATGAAAAACCAATCTAAAACTTGCCGAAAAAATTCATGTACAATCATGTTTAAAAGACAATACTTATTTTCCCAAACAATAAAAATAAAATTAAAACATGTCTAGGGGGGTGACTCAATTAATGATCGAAGTAATGTGAAATCTGTGAAAACTGAGAGATACAAGGTTCAAATCCCCTTAGTTGTGACTCGGTTTATGGAGAGGACGACAGGTTGTAGACCCCCAAAGGTTTACTAATAGTTACATGTCAAGTGGGTTGTTGGGTTCCTCTAGGATATAAAAAATAAAAATAAAATACAATTCTTATATCATTTAAATAAAAATATTAAAAGATACATCTTTAACACGTTTTATTTTAATATACATTTGTTAATGGATTATCTATATTCTTCCAGTCTTCCAATAATATCAAGTTATTTTTTTTATTTATATTTTTTTCTATGGTCATTATTAAATTATTTTGTACGATTTTTTTAAAAGTTCTGAATTGTTTATCTATAAACACTAATTATAAAGTTGTTGTTGTTTTTTTTTTTTTGTTGCTCATAATTAAATTACTTTGTATGATTTTTTTAAAAGTTATGAATTGTTTATCTATAAACACTACGAATAAGGAAATTTAAATCAATATTTTTTAATGTCAACCTACATTGATTTTTAAATGGTCTTTGTTTTATTAAATTTCAGGAATCCAAACAGCTACTTAGAAGCTCATTTCAGGAAGCAAAATCCTTCAGGACACGAGGTCTCTTAAAGAATACAACATAAATAGAGGTTCCACCCTATTTTTGGTGTCCATTTTTCTTTGAGGATCATGATCTAGGCCTTCAATTTCCTATAGAGAGGCTGCCAAAAGGAGTGCAAAGAATACGAATGAAAATTCTCCTAATGAGCTAATTCTTGAGTTTTACATAGTGGAAAGGATGGAGAAACACCTGAATATTGAGTTTTGGAATCCTCAAATAAATGAAATGTTCTCATATTTTCATGTAGAGGCAAATGTTTGCCATTTTAATGGATTTTGGCCTAGGCCAGAAGATATATACCAATGGATCTACTCACATTAGACTACTAAATGTGATATTTAGTTATGATCGAAGGGGTTTCTTATTGTTCACCCTACCTCAAAAAAATATTATCAGAAAATATTCGAGGAAGGACCATGGTTATGGGACAAATAGGGTTATTCATCACACCTTGGTTCCTGGAATTTGATGCATCAACAATGGAGGTAACAAAAATGCTCATATGAGTTCGATTGCCCATTCTCCCACTTTCCTTTTGGCACCATAAACTTATGGGAGACATTGGGAATGCTTTGGGAGACTTTATAAAAATAGATAATGAGAGAATAACGAAGGGGCTCTTCACATATGCCTGCATATGTGTGGAGATTGACCTGAGCAAGGGTTTTCCATATCCTATTCAGCTAATCAATGAGAAATTTTGATGGACACAAAGCTTAGATTATGAAAATATGACCTTTAAATGTCATGTATGCAATGAAACAGGGCACCTACAAGATAACTTCCCATTGGCTTAAAATCCAGAAAATAAGAGGAAGGGGTAGAAGTACAAATAAAAGAATTCGAAAACATATGAACCCCCTCTTCTTGAAGAGGAAGAAGAGGTGGATCTAAAGACCCACCAAGCAAAGTAAAAGAAGAAGCAAATGAAACAACAATATCGTAAGAACATCCTCCAAAGTCAACATAACTCAACTAGAATGTGCATATGGAAGTTTCACATATCTCTGCAAAAAATGAAATAACAGTAACAAAGATAGAAGGGATTCAAGGAACTAAAAGATCCCATGATTCTCAGAGCTTTGCATCAGAAAAGGAGAAGTTTATTGGAACTCCTAGGGAGTTAGCCTTAGCTATCATTCAACTAGCCTCTAGGGTATGGAAGGAATTAAAAAAGAAGAAGGGGAAGAAAGTGAAATTGGAAGATTTTTATTTTTTTTCCAATCAGTAAATTTTTATGATGTTTTCTGATGGACTCTTATGGCTTTTTTTTTTAATGCACCATAGTGCATCTACAACATGTAATTTTGTTTTCAATAATGAAATTACAATTTTTCTTGGCGGGAAAATTAAATTTCATATTTATATATTTATTTGCATTATTTTGATAATTAAATAAATAAATAAATTATTAAAATATTATAATTATTTTTTATTTTTTTATTTTTATAATTTTTATTTTATTTTTAATAAAATTAATGTATTATTTACATTTTTAATAATATTTTAATTTTAGTAGAGAATTGTTCCATTCTAGCTAAGATAAATGGATGATGTTGAATATTAGTTTTTGATAAACATGTTAAAAGTAAAAAATTAATTCTAGTGTCATTTTTGAACAAATGTAATGGAAAACATATTTTTCAAAATCAAAATTAAAATCTTCTCAAATGGGATAATTAATCAAACACTAATGTGCAAGGGATAAGTGGTAATGGCCAATCACAACACTCCCATCACATCCTCTCCTTTCCATGATGGGTAGATTTAATGGAGGTACTTGTAGTAGTGAAGTTGGCTCTTCATGCCGGCTCCAAAAATGTGCAGCTCTCATGTTCTTCAATGGTTTCATTATGGAACCTCACATTGTGTTCCATCATGATGATTGTCATAAACCCCTAGTCTAGTGGCATCATTGAAATTGTAGGTTGGTACAATGAACCTGGTTTGGGTATTTATGGTATCTCTTGGTGAATTCAATTTTGTATTCTCCTAAGATCTTCTCCTTGACCGACCACATATCTTGATGAAAATGATAACTCACCCACCTCACTCTTTGTTTTCTCTTTGTATACTCATTTTCCTCTCTATGTTTAGCCTATGCGTTATTTCTCCCTAGTGCAATAAGCATATTTTCTCCTTCCTTAGCAAGAGCATTACTATCTGTAAGGATTTAGTCACGTCTCTTCATATTTTCTCCTTCATTCCTTGGCCTCTAGTTTGGCATCAATGGGCTTACCCCATCTCCTCATTGTTGTATCAACTCTCCTCCCATTTTTCCACTCTCAAGTTTCCCTTCTCTTGTCACCCTTCACCTGCCCACTCTCTCCCCATACTCTATAATTCTCCATCTTTGCTATCCATCATCTGCATCCATATAGCCTTTCCCCCTTAACACCCGTTGTGTCTCTACCAACCCTTAGCCACTATGATATCTATGGATCCCTCTAGTTCAAAATACAAAGGTTCCAAATGCAAGAGTGCACCTTTACTTGTTGTCTTCGATCATCCATACTGAGCCCTATGGAATTCAAAAGCTAAGCATGATGAAATTGCTACCAGACTCAGGTATGACCATGTCCCTAATGTAGAATCCAACCGTTAGTTTAATAAGTTAGTTAAACAAGCCCAACAAATTTACACATAAACTCTAGCACAAAATATCTAAGAAGACTTGAACGACCACGTTCCAAATTCATATTCACCTAGAATAAAGGAAAGTAAATTGTTCCAAATTATATAATCCTATTACATGTCCATAACCATTAAGGAACCATCCATGGAGAAGCCCCCAGGAAATCAGGATGAATTCATAGATATATTAAGAAGGTTGGAGGCAAATACTATTATAACATATAGGCTATTATTTAGATTGACTTTTAAGCTCATTGATGGTAATGACGATCGAGGAAGACATGGGAGAGATGAATCTTGACTCAAACTCTTTAGGTAGTAGCTTCATTATAGTCCTAGTCAACAACAAGCTAAAGCAAACTCCTCCAAACAAAAGCAAAGCAATAATAATTACTGGGCCATCCTCCCAACCTACCTTTGAAAATAAAGTCCTCTAATTTCTTATGATTTTCTATTTACTTTCCAACTTTTTACTAAATATCTTAACATTATATGGGTTTTTTACAACTTAAAGACTATAAAAACTATGATTCCATTTAATTCCATTTACCTAAACATAGTCACTATGTTAACTAGCAACGACATGTTATGTAATTCCTAATCTAACAAACCACATCTTTGTATATAGCCCCTTTTTACAAAATTAATATATAAATAAATTAACTTGTTAAAAAAATAAAATCAAAATTAGATAATGCAAAAAACCTTGACATTTTTTGTAAATTTAATATATGCTAAATACAAAGATTATTTAACGATGCTCTGAAATAAAAATTTACAGACCTTTTTGTCTTTAATGTCCTTTTGGTGAGGGAGATAACGTGTTTGCATCTTTTATCATTTCGCCTTTGGTGGAGACCATGATTCCTCTTTGGTGGAGACACTTTTGGACCAAGTACTCTCCCGTTGTTCATTTTATGTCTCCGTCATGCGTGCATAATGACAAAGTACATGTCTAGTCAATTTGACTTTGCTCTAGGCTATGTATCCCATGGCCCTAGCATAAAGTTAGACCAGAATAGAAATGTATCCCATGGTCTTACCATAAAGGGGCACCTTAATGGCGATGTTCCCAATCAGTCCGGCCAAAAAGTGGGACTGATATGATACCAGTCATGTTAAAGTGTTGTTTGAAAATATAATAAACAACTTATATATTAAAAAATCACTAAACTAAATTAAGTTAATAAAAATATTAATAAAAAATTAAAAATAAAATAAAATAAGTGAGAAGAAAAAATAATCATGACTAGGGTAAATCGAAAAGAAAAATTCAAATGATCTTTAATTTCTTTTAAAACAAAATACGACTAGAAAGCAAAATTGTGTTTCAATAAATATTAATTAGTCAAAAAAATTGAATTTATTTATTTTAAATTTTTTGTTTCATAACTCAGAAAACTTATCATAATTTAGTTGTCAAACGAGTAGTAAGGATGGTCATCTCTAGTCGTTAACTGCATTATGATTATCTATAGTTGTTAATTTCGAATGCAGACTGATGCATCGCCCTTATTCAAGGAAAATCACGCCACTTGGAATAACCCGCTGGTGGTCTATAAAGGGGCAGGCTTTCACTCCTGCGAGATATCTCCGGGTCTTAGGCCATTAACCTATTTCTAAGCCCTTAACCTAACATAAACAGTTTTAGAGCATACTCCAAGCCCGATTTTTTAAATTTACTATATTAAACACTATAAATAAAAAAATAATAAACATTTTTATTAATATTTATATGTAAAACTTTTAATTACCTTAATATAAATTTAATACAAATAAAAACAATAAATTACGATATTTATTTATAAATATTATATTTTAAATATTTTCATTTTAATGCTATATATATATATTTAATAATTTTTATATTATATATTTAAGGAAGGTTATATATATATATAAAATAAAATATAAATATATAATTAAAATAGATTATACCCCAATTTTAATGAAACTTAATGGAATTAGATAAACTAATTTTAATTGTAGAATTCCAATATAGTACGCCCACATTAACATAGCCTGACGGTTTTTTATCTTCCACTTTGAGACTATGAAGGGCAGGTCAAAATGTGTCTTGACAATAACAAATAAAATTTGATTTATGTAATGGAGCTCCAATAATATTTATGTGAGGTTGTTTTATGGGATTAAAAATGGTTAGCTTGATGAAATAATTTTTTTTTATTTGATTTCAAATTTTATAAGAGGATATCTTTGATTCATTATGGAGTTGGCTATGGAGTTGGCTTTTCTGTATGGGTGGAGTTTAAGAAATTTTTGATATATATTATACTTATAAATGGTTAGATTATATTTTTTGTTAAATATATTTTTATTATTATAGTGATAATCACTAAATTTCATCTTAAATCTTTTTCAAATTTCTTTAACAAATTACAAATTCACTATAATAATTTAGATAAAATTAAATTATCAACATAATTATCCTAAAACCTTAATTTATGCACTAATTTTGAATTATTAAATTTAAGAATAATACAAATCAAACAAAATAGATTACATTATTTCAATTTCCAATTTAGTATTATGAGAGGTGGGCACACAACGTATGATGACTAGAACAGACAAATTGTACACGCATTTTTATTTGTGTAATGGGGCTTAAATATTATTTTAGTGGGATACCAATAAGTATAACTCAGTGCATGATGATAAAAAATATTCCACTATTCAATAGTTATGTTTATATTTACCTACATTATTCAATGGTTATGTTTATATTTACCTACATCATTAGAATCCATTTTATCACATGAGGATAAATTTTAGAATGCATTTTATCACATGGAGATAAATTTTATCTATTGGTGTTATGATTAGTGGGTCTTATAGTAACGTATTTATCTAAGGAAGTTGTACTGAACTAATCAAAAGAAAAGTTAGGAAAGGAAAATGATTTAATGCAATACAAACTATGAATCAACAAATTCGAGAGCAAAATGAAGGGTTGAAAATCAAAGAGTAAATGAAGGGTTGATAATGAAGAGATAAAAGAAAAGTCTTTAAACTTTAAGAATAAATGAAAGAGATGAAAAAGAGAGGAGAATAATTTAAAATTTTAGGATAGTCGTCTTCATTTTAGATGTATAAATCATCACTGAATCCAGAATGGTAAGCACTTCATCTAAACCCTTTACTTAATTTGAACTAGTGAATGAATCTTTTGGATTTTTTTAACTACATATAAAAGAATTGGTTTTAAATTGTTGGAAAATGGGTTTAAATGGGAAGGCCGGTTTAAGAATGGTAAGGGATGAAGGACCCCATTGAAGTGTAACTCAATTCATTAGACAAGTACATTTGGGTGGAAAAGTATTGATGGGTGGATGTTCGCATGAAACTTGAGGTTAAGTGCATTTTATTGATAAGGAATGTAAGTTTCTCTACAATAAATTTCAATTAACAAGGGTATTAATATTACTAATATACAATTTGACTGGGTCTAATGGTTAAGAGCATGTGTTTTCTCCTAACAGGTCACAAGTTCAAAACCAGAGGGATGTAGAGTATGTATGCCTTCATAGAGTTAGCAGTCAAATCGTTGCGCAACAATGAGTCCCTTGTCCCACAAACAAAGGGGTCTCATACACCAATTTGGTGTTTGGTGTTGGCTTGTTAGGGCCTGACCCAAGTTCAGAAGTGATTTAGCCAAACAAATCCCGAAATAACTAGCCCTTTCGGCAACAGTCCACGGTGCACGGACTGAGGTCTCACCCAAGGTAGTACGGGAGGGTGCTGGAACCAGGTTTCCGCACCCTAGGGATGTCTTAATGAAGTTTGGCAAGTTCGCGAACCGATCTTGTGTGCATGCACTGCTACGTGCAACTATCCATCCTTCGCGTAGCTTTGTACAGAGCGAGAAGGGGCGCTATCTAGATCCTCTAACCTTACTGTCTTATTATTATAGATCTGACTTAATTTTGTGGGCCTAGTAATATTATCAATCATTCAACATTTATAACAGGTGTGCACAACCATAAACTGCAAAGAGATGCATAAGAATATAACAAAAGCGTAAACGCACAGATCTATAAGTAGATACACAATATTTCAGAATCACTTATCTTTTATTAACTTTTGTTCTGTTACAATCCCAACTCCACCCTGCGCACTTAGTTGCAGGGGTCCACGCACATAACTGCGGACTCCACCAGGCCTCTGCGCACTCAGCTGCAGAGCCTCTTTCTACTACTCCAACCCAAGACTCGCACTTACAGACTCAAAGCGAATATCACATTCAAAAACCCATATCACTTAAGATCGATTCTCCAAAAAACTAACTCCTACACTTAGAGCCTCGCTCTATTTATACATTCCCATGGTTTGCGGACCATGGGTAGGCCGACACATTCTATATTAAATTACAATATTTTAGGGTGGACAACCCTAGACTCTCGCGCTCCGCACCTGCCTTTTGCAGGGTCTTACATTACATTTGATGAAAAATTCAGGCTACAAGCCCCAAAAATCCAATATGGGGGGATTCGCTGCCCAACAGGCCCCCAACACAATCATTGTGATTCGTCCCGAGTCACTCGGCCGGTGCAGTGATTTTCACTCGGAGTCCATCCAGCAACTTCTGTGCTTCACAAATGTCTACCACACATTCCTCCACTATCTGTTGTATCAATTGTGTGTGACTCTCTGATGCATTGTTGTCAAAGGCACCCTGTTGCCTTTGCGCATTTGTATCCTGCATCTAGACCAACTTCCCCTCGATCGTGGCAGTGACTGTGAACGCTTCCTTGAGCCAAGGCTAGATGCGTGCTTTAAGCCCTGCTTCTTTCTGGCATGCGACGTCCACCTGTTCTTTCAGAGCCTGGGCCTCCCTCATCTTGGCCAATCGCTAAGTAAAGGCGACCGTCTGCGCGGTCCCCCAAACATTGTCATGGGCCTGTTGTAATTCCCATGCTTTTGTCTCTAACTGTTGTAGTGTTGGGTCCTCTTGCAGTGAAGTGAGCGTGAAAAGGGACTGGTCTAACAATCCCGTGCAGTCCTATACAACATGCTCTATCACGTCCAACCCTGATTGAATGGCACGGTGGCATTGCTCTCTGACTTCTTGGGGTGTAGAGGACTGCGCCTTTAGTCGTAGCTCCGCGATCTCTAAGTTCAGCGCCATTTGAACCTTCGCAGCCTCCTCCTGGGTCTTTTGGACTCCATCTGCTAGTTGGTGAATCTTTTCCGCGGTGGGGAATGTCGCTGACACGACCAAATCTAGTATGCTGCTACAGGCCTCCTCCACGGCCTGTTTCAATCCCTGGTTTTGTGCAACCAGGTTGTCGCGCTGCAGGCTGAGATGTTCTAAATTTACCTTCTGCTCGCTCAAGACTTGGAGAGTGCAGCCCTCCCTGGTGCGAAGCTCAACAGTTACCCCATCCTGTAGTTGGTATAGGGTTTCTATGGGAAGGGCGGCGAAATTCAACCCCCAGCTCGTCATGTCACCTTCGGCTTCTGTTAAGATGGCGCCTTCTGGTAATACCAAAGTGTTCGTTGTGCAGGCACACAACATCCACTCAGCTTCGGATGCACCTTCCGCAAGGTGCGGTGTCATCACTCGTGGGGGTCACACCTGTAATGCCTGCAACTATGCTCTGAGCGCCCCCAACATAGTTGTCTGCTCCGTCATTAATTATTCAAGAGCATCCTTAGTGACATCACAAACTGGTTCGCCACTATCAAGAAGGGCTCCCTCAGAGGTCTTCGTTGTCTTTGTCTTCATCCGTGTGGTTGGATTCTCATGGACGCGCAGCCTCTTGAGTTGGGTCGATTTTGTTGTGCGTTACTCTACGTCATCCTCCCCCTGTATGTCCTGCTCCATGGACATTTCCTAACCTCCCTCAGTCTCTTCGGTGGGCGTGGTTGTGGTTTCTACTATCTGCATTGTCACTACCACCTCAGCCACCTTTTGTTGTATGGCCGCTTCCTGTTCCTGGCGCTTCCTCTCCGCCAGCTTCGTGATGCGCAGCTTGGTCTCCCTCTTCCACTGTTGTGTTGCGATATTTTCCAGTTCTACCAAGTCCGGTGTGCCACTCCGGAGACCATGACGCCATTACGTCGAAGATTGCATCATTTGTTGCAATGAATGATAGCTTTAAACATGCTCGTGTTGGATCCTTGTGCGCCCAGATATACAAGTTATGCACATCCGCCTTGAATTCTCTCGTGCTTTGGAAACTATTATATACTGTCGGGGACAAGCATGGCCTGCAGTTGATCCATGTTTGTAAGCTCACCTCTACGAATTCCCAAAACACTTTTATCTCGCGAATCCTCATCTCATCTTTCGTTGCCCAGAGCGAGGTGTACCTCACAACCTCGGGTAGGTTCCTCTCCATGGTGGGAAATTGGATGTCCTTCGGCAGCTCCTTGGAAATCAATAGGATGGACAAGAGCAACCATGCATAGTGGAAGGTCTTACACTACTCTTGGGCTTCCCTACAATTTGTCAAAAACTCATCACAGAGAAACTGCGCCCAGTTGAACTGGACCCCCTCTGCGCACTTCTCTGCTAATGCAATTACAAATGCTGGCACCTCGTATGCATGGCATTTCCTCATTAGCTTGCCAGCTAGCAACCAGGTGGCTACGCACACGCCTTTTTCCTTGATTCTTGCTATTACATACCATTGCTTCCTCTTCTCCAACTTATATTTGGCCTTCATAGCTTCTGCGAGGGCCAAGTCATTACTCTTTCCTGCTATGGCTGCGAGATTGTTTCCTTTGATGGGCAGTAGAGAAATCGGTGAATTAAATTAGCCATGATGGGAATTGGTTCCTCTAGCGAGAGATACCCATCTTGTACTAGACATAGTAGCTACCGGATGACAAAAATTGTGATGGGCGTGTGGTGGTAGTGGGATATCCACCGCAAATGTAGTAGCCCAGCCTTCTCCACACCACATAACCATTTCTGCTACAATAATTGCTTTTCAGCCAACTGTGTGAACTTCTCGTTGTCCGCGAGGTCCCAGTCTTCAAACTTTATACTAGGCACTCATCCCAACGGCGGACCATCAAACCTTATTTCGTCCAGAGGAAGCGGGGTCTGGAGCACACTCTTCATGGCCTCTAGGTCCTTCGGTATCTTGGTTGTTCCTTTCCACAGGGGGATATAGGGGGGTAACTTTATCACTGAAGGTACTTGGGAAACATTCTCTGCCTCAATGTCTTGTGCTTGAATTTGGGAGATCAGGGCTTGCAAATATTCATCCTCCTCCTCTGTTTCAACAGTGACAACTTTTCCCTTCTCTGCCATTGACAATTTACTAAATCGTGGGTTCCATGGTGATACCCGGACTGGCCCCATTGGCTACTTTTCCTTTTGTGGTCGCGGTGTGCATGGGGACTTTGGAACCTATGGTGCATCTACTGCCTCTCCATGCTCCTCCTAGGTCATGCAGGGATCTGGGGTAACTTCTGCGAATCACACTCTGGTTCTCGTAGCTGTCATCATTTCTACACTAGATCTGTTTGGTCGTGTACTCACGGTGGCAAGGTAGCTTGGTGCTCAATGCTCTGTACTGGCTCGATTATCAAACGACCAAGTGTTGCCTCGAGGCTACCCAAGGGATTTTATAGTAATGTCTGAATTTGAATTCGGCCATTCCCTCCACTTCTGAGTCATTAATACCTTCTTGGCAGCAGATCATCCCAAATCTAGCTCTTAATCCCTGTCTTAACGGCCCACCACCTGCTCCTCTCTGCCTTAAATTGGATCTCTTGTCATGAACAGTGACATCAATGGTCACCTCCCAGCCTACCCGCGCAGCAGCGCAACCCCTTACACACGTCTGCAACTCCTGTGACATACTGGCCCTATGTGGAGCCTCCTTCCCGTGCAGCTCTCCTGTAGACTTGTTTATAGTCCCGTGCCTTATTTCAACTGCTTGGAGCACTGAGACTATGCTCCCTACAGATAGTCAGGTGCTCGCACCCCCTGTGCAAGGCTTCAATTTTCTTGCTAGCCCAGGTCATGGGCACCCTTCAAATATCCTTGCGTCCGTTAGTGCGTCATGTTTTTCCTTTTATGGTATGCTCCCCTGTTTAGTAAGGTGTAGGCGCAGCCATGATAGCAGGGTTGCAACTCCTTCTAACGCAGTAGCAGGGATGGATAGACTTGGTCCCATCATTCTTAGTTTCTCACAGCCCCTTTGCGTGACTTTAGTTTCCAGTTCACTGATTTCTTCATCCAATGTCATGCTTTTCTTCCTCAGCCATGCCCAATCTTCATCCAATTCATGAAGTTTCAAGCTCCCTTGCCGAATGGCTTCCTGCAACTACCTAATTCCTTTACCTAGGTCCTCGCGTCTTGTCCCAGCTGCGGGAGCTGTGGTCTGGGGATTCTTCTCTTCTCTCCTAGTTTCATCTCTCCTTGTCAGTGTTGGTGTCATTTCTGCACTCTGGTTTTTGCTGATGGTCCTATAGGCCCAGCGAACCGTGGGTACGTGCAGGTCCCAATCCATTCGTCTTGCCTGGTAAACTCTATTCATGATTCCACATAGTTTTGTGAATGCTCTGAGGTGGGGTATTTTTGGTGTGCGTCGCTTTTCCTATTGCTGCTTCGGGTTTTGATTTTCGATCCTTAGCTTGGGACGTGCTTTCACAACACATGTCTGCACCCATCAACACAGGTAGGCATGCAAACTGCTTTGTCCTGGCTGCGTGCCTCACGTTCGACATTGGGGAATTCCAAACCGTAACTGCATCTGTCTTTTGCATTCGTGCTAGTTTCCAATATTCTTCTGGCATGTATTCCACCATCGTGCGGGTGTCATGTGAAATGCCCATTCCAGCCGTACCATTTCTGTTCCTGTATTGTACTTTCAAATTTATCTAAGAATTCATCTACTCCTGTTACCCCATCCTATGTTGGCAGTTCCCTTGCTTCGGTCTTCATGCACTGTACTGATCTAATCATCATGTTTCAATTCAGCGTTTTACTTCGTGCAACCGGTTCTGCCAGTGTTCTATTTCTTCATATGAATCAGAAGTACAGGAGCTGTCATGCTCCCATGATATTCTCCCATCTGTTTTCAGGTTCACCCAATCCTGGTCTTGTGCTGTTATCTGGTAAATGCAATCTAGCTCATCGTCGCTGTCATCGTCGCGCACAGGTTTAGTGTAGCGCACTCCTTCGGCTGGATCTAGCGGGACTACTATGCATAGGGACTTTTTCTCGAATATCATCTTCCACTTCTTCAAGTTGATGACTCCATTCATATCAGTGGCCCAGTCTTTTCCTAGCAACACGGGGTAAGGGTTGCTATCATCGACAATCTCTATCACCTCAAAGTCCGCCTGCGTGCTCGCACCTTTGATATCAACTGTTACCCCTTGCAACCTCCCCATGGGAAAGATATTTTGTTGGTTCACCATCCGTAATTGAATAGGGGACCACTATAATGTAGGCCTGCCCATGTGTTCCCATGTCTACTTTGGTAACACATTTGTGTCTGAACCCAGGTCTAGGATTACCTGATCCATTTCATATTCGCCAATCTGTGTCGTCAATATCATTTCCCTCCTAGTGCGCAATGCATTCTTTCCTAGTTTCCGGACTACGTGCAGTTCCCCTGACCCTGCACACCAGTTATTAACTCCTGTAGGCCTTTAACTGCCTTATTATGGCACAACAATTTCATGCATGTCTCTAAAAAGGTAGTTAGCATAGAAGGATCCATCCCTATCTCTGGTTGACCCTTACTACCTAAAGTAGAGGCCTCCACGAAGCTCTTCTTAGCTTCCATAAACGTCTCTTTTGCATGTTCCAAGTCAAACTCAGGTTCCTCTGTAGGCGCCTTGCAAACCCATGTACCTTCATCGGGCTACTTCCCCTTGTCTTCCCCTATGGTCGCACCACTTCTGAGCATCATGTTCACGTTGGGGTCTTCTTCGCGTGGTTCAGAACTCATCATTTGGATATTCTAAGTCAGAGTAGGCTGTAGTACCCCTTTCTCATGCATCTGTGAGATTAGAATATGACAATCTATCATTTCATGATCAAGTTGCTCACAGTACGAACAAGATATTCTCGTTGGGTTGGTACAATCACGAGCATAGTGCCCTAGTCCTCCGCAATTGTAATAGATTAACTGTCCACGGCCCCTTCCGGGCCCCATTCCTCCTGATCCTCGACATCACCCTTGAAATCTAGCGTGCGCCATCCCCACGGCTGGATCAAGGCCTCGCATTTCTGTCTGCATTCTATATGTTGGGGTTCGCTCTATCATTAACTCGTAGCTGCGACAAGTACGCTCATCGTGGCCCATCGATCTACAAAAATTGCAAAACAATTGCTGGGGAGTCTGTGTATACTTCTGCAACAAATGACAGTTGTCCGTCTGTGCTTTCCTCCCACTTGACAGATTGTGCACTAGAGCGCAGGTGCCGCACTTGGTCCTGCTTGTGCCTCTGGTCTCAACAGCATTGGTATTCCTCCTACTAAGTAGTTCGTGAATACTGGATAGTGATCCTTATCATGGCCCTGGCCCTTACATTTTATGCACCACATTTCTTCGCGTGCCTCTAGCCATGGCGCCCTATCTTGCTTCAAACTCTACATCTCCAAGCATAGGTTCTGTAGTTGGACATGGATTTGTTGGACTCCTAATCCTAGATCCTGTATTGGTGTTTCATGAAACCTCATTGCCATTTCCAACGCTTCTGCCTGGGTCGAAAGCTTTTGCTGTGATAGTGCCGTCCTTAGGTGTGGTGTCAAAGATGCCACAAACCATGCATGGTGTTGCGCATCTGTTAGCGTCATATTAGCCTTGTGGATCGTACTCTTCAGCCTTTGATCCAGATCCCAGGGGGTCTTGCCTGAAAGCATCACGATCTCTTTAAATCTGATGATTGACTGTATCTCTGATTTCGGCCAGCTAAATTCTCTGTTCAACGCATTTTGGATCTCCACTATTCCTGCATTTGGGTGATCATTCAAGTGCTTGATATACCATGTTAGTGCATGATCCTGCAATTCACTTACTAGTGTGGCCTTCTTAATGTTGTCATCAGTGATCCCATGTGCTTCCCACACTGTCTTTACCACGAACCAAAACTGGTCTAGATCCTCATTCCCTACTCCTCTGAATATGGGTAGCTTGATCGCGCTTGCCATGCTGAACTATGGGGGTGGTGGAGGTGGGGTGGGTGAAGATGGAGGTGAAATAGGTGAAGCGGGTGAAGGCATAAGTGGAGGTTATAACTGCAGAATGCGCTTCCTTATCAAATTGACTGCACTTCTCAAGGAAACCTGAGCGCACTCTTCCTCGCTCGCTCGTGGAGGTGAAATTAAAGGACTATTCCCTAACACTTCGATCCCTTTGTAGATCTTTCCTCTCCACGTCATTCCAATCATTAATTCACATAATCTGCTTTTCACATAACAACATCTTAATCCAGGTATTCAGGGATTTGATGTACCTACCTCATGGTCCCTTGAGAAAACATCGTTCTGCTTCACTATAGCTCACAGTTGTGTCTACCGCGAACTCGGTGATAAATCCCCCTATTATCCGGTTGAGCCAATGGTCCATGGCCTGCGTGATCTTATATTCTGATGCCTCTAGTCTGCGCACTAAATCCAAAGTCCACACTATCAGTTGATTTAGATTATACCTTCCCTGGCTATCAACTAACCTTGTGGTCCAATCATACAACTCTGAAGAGAAAGACGTGAAGAAGATCTCATGGATTTTCGTATATACGTAACGATCCAACCACCTCTTCTCGGATATCTCCGGAGTTCTATTTTCTTGTGTCACGAACTCGTGAAGCTTCTGATCCAACCAATCTTTAATTCCCTTCTTCGTAGGATTCTAGTGTTCCAACATCAGACATCCCTTAGGTAGATCTCGGTCCTAGCAACAGAACCATTTGTTGGCTTGTTGGGGCCTGACCCGTGTTCAGAAGTGATTTAGCCAAACAAATCCCAAAACTACCATCCCTTTCAGCAATAGTTTGCGGTGTACGGACTGAGGTCTCACCCAAGGTAGTAGGGGAGGGTGCTGGAGCTAGGTTTCCGCACCCTAGGGATGTCTTGATGAAGTTTGGCAAGTTCGCAAACTGATCCTGTGTGCTTGCGCTGCTCCGCATAGCTGTCTGTCCTTCACGTAGCTTTGTACAGAGCACGAAGGGGCGCTATCTAGATCCTCCTTACCGTGTTATTATTATATATCTGACTTAATTTTGTGGGCCCAGTAATCTTATCAATCATTCAACATTTATAACAAGTGCGCGCAACCATAAACTGTAAAGAGATGCATAAGAATATAATAGAAGCGTAAACACATAGATCTATAAGTAGATGCACAATATTTCAGAATCACTAATCTTTTATTAACTTCTGTTCCATTACAATCCCAACTCCACCCTGCGCACTCAGTTGCACGGGTCCGCACACACAGCTGCGGACCCTACCAGGCCTTTGTATAAACAACTACAGAGCCTCTTTCTACTACTATGACTCAAGACTCACACTTATAGACTCAAAGTGAATATCACATTCAAAAACCGATATCCCTTAATATCATTTCTCCAAAAACCTGACTCCTACAATTAGAGCCTCGCTCTATTTGTACATTTCCATGGTCTACAGACCATGGGTAGGCCGACACATTCTATATTAAATTATAATATTTTATGGTGGAAAACCCTAGACTCTCGTGCACTGCACTCACCTTTTGCAAGGTCTTACATTACATTTGACCAAAAATTTGGGCTACAAACCCCAAAAATCTGCTATGGGGGGATCCATTGCCCAACATTTGGCTTGGCCATGACCTTAAAATTAGATAATAATAATAATTACGTGAGGGTTCAAGAAGAAGACTAAATAACCAAAGGAACAAAAGGCCAAAAAATATTAACAAAGAGAAGAAAACAAAAAACTACTCTCTTCCATGCTTATAAGACCTAATGGGGATGATATGAAGGAAACACAACCATTCAAGCATGTTCAAACAATCAAAAGACTAAACAAGAAAGACAAAAGGGTCTGTAACTAAGACTTCCTCTATAATCTAATAAAAATATTACAACCATTAAAGTTAGGTCAAATTTAGGTTTGCAAGTGTTGGAAGCTCCATCATGAGCTTTTCCATAAAAATGAGAAGGTGAGAGCTAAGAAAACATGGGTATTCTAAATGAAAGGAACTAATGAATAAATGCACCGATTGATCATATAGATTGGATTATTATATTATTTGTCATCTATCTCAGTTATTTCAGAGTGGAAAAGGTTGGAGGAATCAACATGCAAGGTCATTTTAATGATGGGTTCCAGTTTCAATAATTGGATTCTGAAACCTTTCAAATCCATTTTGAGGCATCAAACATAATTTTTGGGGTCAAAACTTCCTTGATTTAGAGTTGGACCTTGGGACACTATTATACACTTAGAGATATTTCAAACAACACAAGAATTGTACCAATTAGAGTTAATATGCAAAATTTATGCCTCCTACAAGTTCATCTACCATGTTGACCACCATGGTACAATAGGTTGTCATTTATGCTTCCTACAAGTTGATCTACCATGTTGACCACCATGGTACAAGAGGATTTCATGTCAAATGCCATTACTCATGCATATGGGTCTATCCATGTGTGGAATTTCAAGAAGACTCTAGAAGGCATAAAACCATAACTCTAGATAAACATTGGGGGAGTCAACCATTACCCTTAGTTTGCTATTGGGATATGCTAAATATTGGGGCATTAGGATGAGTATAATTATATTCTCTACTATTATATTTTGTTCTATATTTGAGCAGAGCAACTGGGAGTGGGAAGTCAGAGAGAAGAAAATAAGAGGTTAAGGTCTTGTAGTATCCTTACAAGCCATATGTCTTAAGTGACTCCATAGAGAGTACATATTCCTTTGTACTTTCATATTTCGATACCAAAGAAAAGAGAGTAGAGCAGCCTCACCTTCTAGCTAGGTTCCCTCCCATAAGGGTTTCTGAGGGAAGAACTTATGTCTATTGTCGATGTGTTTTTATGTGCTTTTTTTTTTTTTTTCATATATATTGGATCATTATATTGTTTATCATCCATATCGATGCCTTCAAAGTGGAAAATGTGGAGGAAACAACTCATAAAACCATATTTACTAGCAGGATCCAGTTTGGAATTGGGGTCTGTAACCTTCTAGAGTAGTTTAAGGCATCAAAAAATGTTTTTCGGGGGTAAAATTGTGTTGATTAAGCGCCACACATTTTTTTATTATTCTACACATAGAGACCTTTCTAATGGCACAAGAATCATCTTAATCAAAGTCCATATGCAAAATTTATGCCACTCGGAAGTTGACCTTCCTATATTGACCGCCATAATTTGAGAGGATGCCACTTGGGCTCCCATTATTCATGGAAATGGGGCTAGCCATGTTATAATGATGAAGAAGAATCTATAAGAGTCCATATTTTAACTCTAGTTAAGAGTTAAAGGTGCCAAACTTAAACTAGTAGGTTATCGAACTATGTTATAACTAAGCCACTAGGAGGAAAAGGGGTTCTATTCTATTCGAGTGAATTTTGTTTGATAAATGATTTAAATAGTCAAGAATGGATATGGATAGAGAAAACATAGAGGATTTTTTCATTGTAGTAGTCCACAGACCACATGTCTCACATCTTTGTACTTGCATCCATTTCCACTTAGATAAAGAGAGAGCATATTAGCCTCACCTTCCAGCTATATTTTCTTCTAAAAGTATTTCCAACGATATATATGATGTTCTTACGGTTATGGACGATTTTATTTTTTCCTATTCCTTATTTTCCACGCTATTACATGCATAAAAAATTAACTTAATAAATCTAGAAGTATAAGTATTTCAGGTTTGAAGCATAATTTTACTAGATTTGTTATGACAAGTTATCTAGTTAAATATCTATGGTAGTTTATAGATCATATTGCTAGCAGAGTAGGTTTCTTTGGGTATACAGTGGGGATTTGCGAGGGATCTAAAGCAGTGAGGCCAAAAGTCACAAAACCCCAGTCATGGCCAATGAATTTGTGAATAACCCTCATGATTTCGAAGAGGAGAGGTTTGCACAGTTGGAAGGACAAGTTGCGTATATAAACTATAATGTGAGCCTTCTCATGGTAGCCTTGACCAACAATCTTGGGTTATCCAGAAAAGATAGGGGTTCTAACACATAGATATGATCAAAGGGGAAATGAGGAGATCAGGAATAAATAAAAAAGGATCCAAAGAAAGAACCCAAAAAATATCAACCAAGGTCAAGTGTCATGAAACACTCACCGCCCTTGTTCAAAATTGAAGTCAAGGTCAAAATCAAGTCATATTAAGGTGATATTTATGTTTTGAAGCTAAATCATTGGTTGCAGAAATTAAAATTTTTATTTTAGTGTTCACCATATAAAGGAAGAATATAATATTTCATTTTCTTCACTAAAATTAGAGGGCCATGCCTTGACCTGGTGGAAAGTCTACTTGGACACCTTGAGGTTGGAGGGAGATCCTCGAGTGACAAAGTGGGAGGATTTCAAAACCCTAATAAAGTCTTAACAATATTAGGTATGTAGAGGACCAATGGATTAGGTGGAATTATTTTAGGTATAAGAAGGGACAAATTGTATAGGAGTGAACCACAGAGTTTAGTGTAGATTTTTAGTATGTAGATTCAACAACTTATGTGATATACTAAAACAAAAGACAAGAATCTACTCTACTCTTCAGCGAAAACCAAAATTGGTTGATGAAAACAATAAGAAGAAAAGGAAGAATATCAACCATACATAACACAATATTTTTGTTGGGAAAGCAACTGCTAAAAACCACGAATTTCGATATTGCATTAATTAGAATATCTCAGAAGAAAATACAATGCTTGTTCACCCTTGAACAATCCCTGCACAAGTATGATCTAATTCTCTGCTTCATAAACCATCTCAAGCCAACACTTAGCCAATTTTTCTTCCTACCAAGCCCCTACTTCCTTGCGCAATTCTTGAGAGAATTATCCCATACTTCCTTGTTCAATTCTTGAGAGAATTAACCTGTATTTAATAGAGAAATCCTCGGTCCATAACTGGGAAATCCAAACATAGGCCCTCAACTAATTGAATGCATTATCTGTAGAAATCAGGAAATTATACAACTGATAGTACATTGTCCTTGAACTCTAATCTCATTTGGGTCTTCCTCTGAACTGACACGCATGAGTTATTTATGAGTGAATCTTTAGTTAACATGTGTGGTACTAGTGATGCAATGGTACACTACTCCACTTCTGGACTTCTACTAGTTCCTCCAATAGTTAGAATTAGTTTAACTGACTATAACTCAGTTAGTCAGAGTTATCTAATTACAACTCAAAGAACTTGACCTAGGCCCCTAAAATTTAGGGATCACTCTACATGACTCTAGATAGAATTCCAACTCGAATTTCCTAAGCCAACTGAGTCAACGTAACTTAGTTAGCTCCTACAAGCTGCTATGATAATAGAATTTAAATTTAATTCACAATTTATTTCAAGGACAACTTAAAGTGGAATTTCTAGATGTTATTTTTAACATTTCTTGTTGCTATTTTCAACAGTCCCTCTCAACAAGAAAGGAATTCAACTCTATCCTGATTCGGTACCTTTGGAATGTTCTTCATGCAACACTTCTCTCTAGTGTTGTTGTTGCTGCAACTTCTGAAATTAAAAAAGCATCCAAACTAAATCAGTATGATGCATTTTTCTCCAAAGTCTCTGACTACTACTAGCTTTGCCTCTGTTGACTGAAAAATCTCTGCTTCTGCTAACTCTTCCTCTGTGCCATCTGCACTACTACCAAAACTACTTTGCACTCTCCAGTATCTGACTACTGCTAGCCTTTGCCTCTATTACTTTGATACCTTACTACATCAACCACCACTGATCCATTCTTCTACTATGTACTGTGGGCTCCTGTAGCAAGGGAATGATCCATGAGACAAAACCTTTCAATGGATCCTGCTCAATTTCTGCACTCTTGGGAATATTTATTCACATCACCCTACTTCTCACCTTGAGGTATGGCTACATGTGCTCCATCTACCCACTTGGCTCAAAATTCCCCCCTATTGGAGGTCTCTTCTTGAGTGGATGTCTACACTCGGTCTCCTCTCTACTTCTTTAATTGTGGCTTCTCCAACACGTTCTGAGGCTACATGTTGAGAGGTAATTCATGCTCCCTCTCCACCACCAAGTATTTAACCTTTGCCTTGCTCCTCAAGGCTTTGCATGCATCTTATGCCTCAATTGCATACAGGTTCTTGACTCGCACACTAATATGTTTCATCTGTCCCGCTGTCACAAAATTTTCTAAAAAGAAGAGTTGATTTTAAATCGGGGATATCTCCCTCATTCGAACTCCAATTTAAACTTTTTTTTTTGTTTTTTTTTTTATTTGGGTATTTTTCACAAGGAATGTAGATATGTTATCTGTTTTTGAAAATTTTCAACAAAAAATATTTCATATCTGCTCTGCAAACTCGCCTCCCAAAAAATTCCCACTCAATCTACGTAAATAAATGATCACAACTCCTTTTGTGTCACTAAACATTGGCCTCACTGATCTGCCCGCTAGAAACCTTCTAGCTCCATTAAAAAGTTTGCACATAGGGCCTTCTAGATCTGCCCTGAACTAGAGCTCCATGAATTTGCAAGGACAACTTCAAATTCTCCTCTTCTACACTGTCTTCAGCGCTGATATCATGTAGATGTTTACTATGTATATTCAACAGCTTATGTGATATACTAAAACACAAGACAAGAATCTACTCTACTCTTTAGCGGAAACCAAAATTGATCGATGGAAACAATAAGCATAAATGGAAGAATATCAATCGCACATAACAAAATATTTCTCTATGGAAAGCAATTGCTAAAAACCCCAACTATCTATATTGCATTTATTAGAATATTTTAGAAGAAAATACAATGCTTGTTCACCCTTGAACAATCCATGCACAAGTATGATCTAACTCTCTTCTTCACAAACCATCTCAAGCCAACACTTAGCCAATTCTTCTGCCTACCAAGCCCTTGCTTCCTTGCACAATTCTTGAGATAATTAACCCATACTTCCTTGTGCAATTCCTGAGAGAATTAGGCCATATGTAATAGGGAAATCCTCACTCCATAACTGCACAATCTAACCATATGCCCTCAACTGATTGCATGCACTATCTATAAAACGTAGAAAATTATACAATTGATAGTACATTGTTGGTGAACTCTAATCTCAACTGGGTATTCCTAAGAAATGACATGCATGAGTTATTTATGAGTGAATCTTCAGTTAACTGGTGTGGTACTAGTGATGCACTAGTGCACTACTCACTACTAGACCTCTACAAGTTCCTCTAACAATTAGAACTAGTTTAACTAACTATAACTCGATTAGACTGAGTTGTCTAATTACAACTCAAAAGAACTCAACCTGGGCCCCAAAAATTTAGGGATCGCTCTATATAACTCTAGATCGACTTCCAACTAGAATTTCCTATGCCAAATAAGTCAACTTAACTTAGATAATTACTACAAGCTTCTATGATAATAGAATTTTGATTTAATTCACAATTTAATTTAATGACAAATTAAATTGAAATTTTGGGTAGCTAGACGGTGCTTTCTGATCTCTGCAACTAGGGTTTCAGTCTTCTAGCACAATGTAGATCATGGAAGAGGTGGGAGGGGGCTATGAAGCCCCCTCCTTTTGGGACAATATAGTAGGCAAGAACAGGAAGCCTGAAACTTCATTCTTCACTGAGCTCACTACCTACAATGCCTTTCACTCTTCTAGAACAACTAAATCTGTGAGAAAGGAAAAGAAAAAAAATGGAAAATATTTGAGAAAAGTCTACAAATGGGAGCACCCCATAGGAAGCTTTGACTTCACAAGAAATAATGGAATCGGAGCTCGAAAATACCAAGTTGGAAAAGCCCCAAAGAACAAAGTCAAAAACCAATAACCACTACAAACCCAAAGCCAAAAAATCCCGGTGCTAGAAATCCAAGACCCAGATGTAGCATCCTACATAGATTACATGTAGGAGCATGTAGTCATTTGGAAATTCATCGGATTCTGGCCCACTAAAAATGCCTTGAATTGGTGGATTCAAACAAAATGGAAACCAAAAGGAGAGCTCAAGGTGAAACTAGGATCGAAAGGATTCTTCACGGTCATTTTGACCTCCTTGAAGATAGAGACTGAATTTTTGAAGGAGGCCCTTACTTCTTCAACTCAGATGGGATTTACATGCGATACTAGAAGGAAAATTTCACCCCATAAAGATTTCACTAGAGTCCCAGTCTGGGTAAGGCTCTACTCACTGCCAACTGATTATTGGTCACCATCAGTGCTTAAAGGAATCGAGGATGAGCTAGGGGAATACATAAAAATCTTAGAGGGAACCAAAAATGGATTCTATGCCCTTACGTAAGAATATGTGTCTAAATGGATGTCTCAGGTGCCCTACCAGAGGCAATAAAGTCAGCCTTTCGATATGAGGTTTCGCTCCAAAATATTGATTATGAGAATATACTATTTAGATGTAGAAAGTGCCATGAACACGGAAACCTATTCAGAGAATGCCCCCAGAACAAGGCACAATAAAGTAATTCCGAAGCTCAAAAGAAACCATATGGGAAAGGTTTCACAAAATTAGGACCAAGAAACAGGCATAAGGAAAACAAGGTCAACACCAAGTAGCTAGTAAAAAAAATATGAAGCCCTACAGGAAGACCAAGAAGACCCAATCTTAGATGGCAAGAATGAAGAAGAAAATATGGGGGGAATCCAAAACTCAACAAATCAGATGCAAGTGGAGAATCATTAAAAGATTTTTCAAATAGGGGAAGACTATATACTAGAATACACCGATATGGAATCAACAACGATAAAAACTTCCCCTAAAGGCAATGCAATAGAGGAAGCCCTTGAAGGAGTATATCTCATCTCCATAGCCGAAGAATGGAAAAAAATGGTTTGGTAGCTATGCTAGTGGAGCATATACAAATAATAGATGGAGAATAACTCCTACAAGAAGAAATAAAACATGGAACAATCTAGAAATTAACAAATGACCCAACAAACAAAGGAATATTAACAAACGTGATAGTAGAGAAGCACAACCCCAAAGGACCCAACAGACAAAGAGGAAGGAAAACCACAGGGCAACTCCTCTAGGAACTTGGAGCAAGACTTCTCAATGAGGGAAAGGTAAAATCTCTCACTCTTACCCCACATCTGTATTAATGAATTGTATTTCATGGAATATAAGAGGCGTAAATGGTATAGGAAAAAAAAGAGTCATAAAAAACAAACTCATTACAAACAAACCTAACATTTTTCTCATTCAAGAGACTAAGATTTCTATGGAGAACCTCAACATTCTTAAGAATAATTGCTTCAAAAATTATAGCTACACAACAAATTCTTCAATGGGCACTACTGGCGGGCTTATGATACTATGGAAAAGCTCACTTTATGAGCTATCTTCCTGTTGGCTTGTTGGGGCCTAACCCAGGTTCAAAAGTTTTTTAGCCAAACAAATCCAGCACTACTAGCCCTTTCGGCAACAGTCCGCAAAGCGCAGACTGAAGTCTCACCCGAGGTAGCAGGGGAGGGTGCTGCAACTAGGTTTCCGCACCCTTGGGATGTCTTGATGAGGACTAGAGGGGTCGCGATCTGATCTATGCACTCGCGCAACTCTGCGTGGCTTCGCGTAGATTTGCGACAGGCGTTGCCTAGATTCTTATTATTATATGTGTTTATTATCGCTTAGATCTGTTTCTTAAGGTCTTTAAGAAAACATTTAACAGTAATAACCAGTGTGCGCTATCATAAATATGCATAAATTCAGAACATAAGCAAACAGATAGATTCATGATATAACACACAACGATTCAGAAACTCTTATCTTTCTTTATCTTCCATTTAGTACAACTAGATCCGCCCCGTGCACTCAGCTGCAGGGGTTTGTGCACAGAGTTGTAGACTCTAACATGCCTCTATGCACACAGCTACAGAGCCTCTATCTATCTACCCACACCCTCGACTTAGACTTATGGACACAGAGAGAATATTGCCTTCATAAACCCATAACATTCCAGATTCAAAAACCAAAACTCTCTTCTAACTGTAGAGCCTTGCTCTATTTCCAAGCAGGTCAACTCACTTTCTATTTTCTTACATTATTTTCAGGCGGACAACCCTTTGACTTGACTCATTACAATTCGCGCTTCATGCACTTCGCGAAACCTTTACCATACTTTTACCCAAAATTGTGGACTTTAAGCCCCAAAACCCTTACGTGGGGGATCCGCTACCCAACAAGTCCCCAACACAATCATCGTGACTCGTCCTGAGTCACTCGGCTAGTGCAGCAATCTTCGTGCGGAGGTCATCCAACAACTTCGGTGCTTTGCTTACACTCGCAAAGAAGTCTTCCGCCATCTACTGTACCTGTTGTACATGAGCCACTGATGCATCAATATTAGTCTTAGTTGCTTGTCCAGGTTCATATACTACCTGCATGTGTGCTAACTTTCCCTCGATGTTGGTGGAAACCACGAATGCATCATGAAGCCAAGGCTGGATGCGTTCTTTAATCACTGCTTCCTTCTGCTGAGCAGCATCAACTTGTGTATTGAGAGCTTGGGCCTCCCTCATCTTTGCCAAGTGCTGCGTAATAGCAATCGTTTGCACGGTCCCCCTGACATTATCATAGGCTTGTTGTAACTCCCTTGCTTTTGTCTCCAACCGCTGTACGGTTGGGTCTTCCTATAGTGAAGTGATCGTAATAAGTGGCTGATCCAACAAGCCGGCCACTCCTGCATGGCATGTGCTATTGTTTCCCACCTAGATTGAATGATGCCTTTCCACTCCTCTGTGACCTTCGGTGGTGTAGAGGGCTGTTATCTCAGTGTCATTTCTGTGATTTGCAAGTTGAGGGCCAGTTGGATCCTTGTTGCTTCTTCTTTTGCTTTGCGAAACCCACTAGCCAACTTGTGGACCCGTATGCTGATAGGTAAATCTACCACAATCTCAAGATTAAGGGCACAACAACACACTTCCTCCATAATTTTCTCCAAGTGCTGATTTTGTGCTACTGCTTCATCACGTTGGTGGCTCAACTGCTTGATGTTAATTCATTACTCGCTGAGTATCTGCACCACACGTCCTTCTCTAGCGCAGAGCTCCATAATTGTGCCGTCCTAGATCTGGTACAAGCTCTCACGTGGGAGGGCAGCCAAATTTAATCCAAGCCCTGTAAGTTGGCCTACCACAGCTTTGTCTGCTGTGTTGTCTGCTGTCAATGCTCCTGCCGGGAGTGTGGTAGTATTAGCCGTTTTGGCCTATAGTAGTTGCTTAGTTGCTGACATACCCGTAGCTCCATGGGTAGTGACTATTCCTGGATGTGGGGTCCGTGCTTCGAGTTCTTGAAGTTGCGCACTGAGCGCCCCCAACACAGTCCGCTACTCCATCATGGCCTTGTCGAGCGCCTCCTGCGTGACTTCATGAACTATATCCCCTATGTCACATAGGTCACCTTCGGTCAATGCGATAAGTTCCTCATCCAACTTGGATGCCTTGGTCTTCTTTTGTGACTTTGACTATTCTGTCACACACAATCGTTTTAAGGGTGAATAGGTGGTGGTTGGCAATGCACCTTCCATCCTTGTATTCATTTCCGGCTCCGAGGTCACATTCGAGCTGCTTTCATCCTCTGTCGTAGCAGCCCCTCCTGCTGTCGCCTTGTTTGTGGAAGCCTGCGCTGCCTCCAAGGCCGTCCATACTTCCACAACGAACTACTCGTTTCGCTTCTGTTGTGTTAAGAACCTGGCCTCATCCTTCTATTTTTGGATGGCAATCTCATCGTGCCCTACCACATTTGGTTTGTGCTACTCTGGTGGCCAAGTATCTAGCACCACAAAAACAACATCGTCAATGGAAATGAAGGGAAGCGTGGTCCACATCTACTCTGGATCCTTGCACACCGGGATGTATACATGGTGCATATTCGCCTTAAAATCGGCCACGTTCTTCACATTGTCATATACCTTGGCAGATAGACGGGGTTGCTGGTTGATCCACTGTCATATGTTCGCATCCATCAGTATCCAGAAAATCTTGACTTCTCGAATCCTTGTGGCATCCTTCGTCGCCCATAGTGACACGTATTTTGTGGCCTCTGGCCAATCCTGGTCTAGGGAAGGAAACTGACTAACTTCGGGTAATTCACTTGTAACCAACAGGATGGTTAAGAGCAACCATGCATAGTGTAAGGTCTTACCCTACTCCTGGGCCTCTCGGCAGTTGGTCAGGAATTCGTCGCGGAGGAACTGCACCCAATTGAACCGTTCCCCTTCTGCACATTGCTCAACTAACACGACGACCATTGCGGGGACCTCACTGCCTCAGCATTTCCTCATCACTTTTCTTACCAGCAACTAGGTAGCAACGCGGACCCCTTTGTCCTGAATACTAGTAATAGCATACCCTCTCTGCTTTTTCTCCAATTTGTATTTCTTTTTTAGAGCTTCCATCATCATCAAATCGCCACTCATACCAACTATTTCCACGAGGTCCTTTCCTTCACAGGGAAGCTAAGAGATCTTATGAATGATATCCACCGTGATGGGGACGGGTTTGTTTAGCCATAAGTACTCATCATGCACTAGGCAGAGTAGTTCCCTGTTGACCAATATTGTATTGGGGGCCTGATGAAAATGTGGAATTGACAGGAGGAAGAGTAGCCCAACCTCCTCCACCTTTCGCAGCCATTTATGCAGCTGTAGTGTCACAGCGGCCCCCTCCATGCTTTGTTCCATCAGTTTGCTCGTTTCCAAATGGGGAAACTTCTCAGTATCCACAAGGTCCCAGTCTTCAAATTTCATAGTAGGGATGTGGCTAGTCACCATTCCTTCAAACAAAACCCCTTTAGGGAGAGATGGGGTGATGAGTGTGTTGTTAATGGCATCAAAATATTTAGGTACCTTGATCCTCCCTTTCCGTGGAGGAACATACTTAGGCCGCTTTGCTGGAGCCCGTATTGGCTGGATATCTTCTTCCATCACTTCTTTTGGTTCTATTTCTTTGACAAAGGTTAGAAGATCCTCTTCCTCTTCATTGCTCTCAATAGTAACTGTTTTTCCCTTTTCTTCCATCGGTAATTTGCCGAATCACAGATTTCAGGGAGACATCCGGATAGCTCCTACTACCTTTGGGTCCTTCTTGGTCCACAACATCTGGGGTGATTTAGGGATTTCGGCTGTCCTGCCCATCTGTGACACAGGGCTCTGTGTAACATCCTTGGTTGTGGATATCGACCCGAGTAAGGACTCCTGTATTTCCTTTGGCAATTCTTGAAACCATGGGCTTCCTTTTACGACTACCTCATTCATCCTGCACCTATCTACTTGAACACAGAACAACTTCATACGCAAGGGGCCAAAGGGTGTGTGGTATCAAGCCACCTGTGCTTTATATACCTTTTCGACTTCAAATTCAGCCATTCTCCCCATTCGTGGCTCATTAATGTGATTTTGGTGATAAATCCATTCAACCCTGTGTCTTAATTGCCTGCTGCCCACTCCTCGATGTCTTAAATGGAATATCTTGTCATGAACAATATCTACAACGGTCACCTTCCATCCTTCCCGTGCGGCAGTGTAGTCCTTGGTACGTGGACGTGTTCTATGCTTCATATTGGTCCTGCGCGCCACGTTCGAATTGTGCAACCTCCCTACAGACTTATTTATAGTCCCGCACCCTCTTTCAACTGTGTGGAGTGTTGAGATTGGGCCTCCTACGAATAATCAGGTGGTCACACCCCTCGTGTGAGGCTTATTCTTCCCTGCTAGCCCGGGCTGTGGGCACCCTTCACGTACCTTTGAATCTAGTAGCACGTCACGTTCTGTGCTCCCCCGTTTAGTAGAGTGCGGTCGCAACCATGATAGCAGGGTCACTTCTCGTTCTAGTATCGTAGGAAGGCCAGCCAGGTTTGGTCCCCTTGTTCTCACATTCACGTCGCCCATTTGTGTGACTCTGATTTAATTTTTCTGATTTCCTTGTCCAGCCTCATGCTCTTCCTCCTTAGCCTTGCCCCTTCTTCCTCAAGTTCGCGAAGTCTCAAGCTACCATGCCGAATGCCTTCCTGCAACTACCGGATACCTTTGTCCAGGTCCTCTCATTTAGTTCATACTGCAGGGGCAGTGGTCAGGGAAATTCTCTTCACTTTCCTAGTTTCATCTCGTCTAACCATGGATAGGGTTATCTTCGCACACCCTGTTTTCTTTAGGGTATTATTGGCCCAGTGAACCCCTATCACGTGCAGATTTAGTTGGGGCGATGGTTGTACAGCATACAACTATACCCTTCGTCGTAGGCGAGTGCCTGAATCACTTCGTCGTGGCTGCCTTGGTTGCATTCATCGTGGAGGTCCTCCAACCTATACATGCATCTGCCTTCTACCTGCACGCCCATTCCACCTCATCTTCCCATGTGCACACCACATTGGTGTAGTTTTCGCATGCAACGCTCCTTTCGGCGCACCATGCTGCTTCTACTTTACAATTGAAGTTCCGAAGTCCTCCCCATTTGTTGTGCCATCATCTACTGGTCATTTCCTTACCTTGGTTTTGACGCGTCGCAGTGATCTAATCATCATGTTACATTTGAGCATTTCGACTTCATGCAATTGGTTCTACCATCATTCTATCTCCTCATCTGAATCTGATGTGCAGGAACTATCGCGCTCCCATGAGATTCTCCCATTTTTTGTTGGATTCACCTGATCTTGGTCTTGTGCAGTTATCTGGTAGATGCAATCTAGTTCATCATCACTGTCCTCATCAGCACTGGTTCGGTGTAACGCTCTCCTTCAGTTGGGTCCAGTGGAACTATAACATGGAGTGACTTTTTCTCGAATGTCATCTTTCATCCTTTTAAGTTGATGACCCCATTCATGTCCGTGGCCTAATCTATTCCTAGCAACACAAGATATGGATTACTTTCATCAACAATTTCTATTACCTCAAAGTCTGTTTGCGTACTTACAACTTCAATATCCACTGTCACCCCTTGCAATATTCCCGTCAGTAAGAGCTTTTGCTAGTTGGCCATCCGTAATTGAATAGGAGACCACTGTAGTGAGGGTCTACCCATGCGTTCCCATGTTTATTTTGGCAATACATTCACATCTGACCCCAAATCCAGGATGACCCAATCCATCTCATACTCACCAATTTGTGTCGTCAGTCACATTTCCCACCTAGTGTGCAAAGCATGTTTTCCAAGTTTTCAGACCACACATGGCTCTCTTGATCCTGCTCACCTAGTGATCAGCTCTTGTAGTCCCTTAGCTACCTTATTTTCGCGTAGCAGCTTCATACACACCTCTAAAAAGGTAGTAACCATAGAGGGATCCATTGTCGGCTCAAGTGGAGCCCTACCACCTGGAGTAGAGACTTCCGTGAAGCTCTTCTTAGCTTCCTTAGATGTTCCCTTCACATGTTCCATCTCAAAGTCAGGTTTCTTTGTAGAAGCATCACGAATCTTCACATCTTCCCCCGTAGTTGGACCACTCCTAAGTATCATGTTTATGCTGGGGTCTTCTTCGCATAGTTTAGACCTCATCATTTAGATATTTTGAGTTGGAGTAGGCTGTAGTACCCCCTTTTTGCACATTTGGGTAATCAGTGTCAGAAAATCTACCATTTCATGGTCAAACTGCACACAATACAGACAAGATATTCTTGTCGGGTTAGTACAATCATGGGCATAGTGCCTCGGCCCTCCGCAATTATAACACATCAACTATCCACGCCCTCATCCAAGTCCCATTCCTCTCCCTCGTACGTGTCCTTGGAATCCACCTCGTGGCCCCGTGGCTAGATTGAAGCTTCGCGTTTCAATATTCATTCTACAGGCTAGGGTCCTCTCCATCATTAGCTGTAATACCCACTGATCTACAGAAGTTGTAATATCATTGCTGCGGAGTCTGGTTATACTTCTACAATAGGTGATAGTTGTTCGTTCTGTGCTTTCCTCTTACTTGAAAAATCATGCACCAATGTGCAGGCACCGCAATTGGTCCTGCTTGTACCTCTAGTTTCAATGGCATCAATCCTCCTCCCGTCAGATAGTTCACAAATACAGGGCAGTGATCCTTGTCGTGACCTTGGCCTTTGCATTTGATACACCACACTTCTTCATGCGCCTCCAGTTGGGGCGCCCTATCTTGCTTTAGGATTTGCATCTCCAAGCATAGGTTTTGTAGTTGCGTGTGGATTTGCTGAACTCCCAACCCAGGATCTTGTATTGGAGTTTCATGCAACCTCATCACTATCTATAATGCTTTAGCTTGGGTTGAGATCTTTTGCTATGATAGCGCCATCCGCAGATGTGGTGTCAAAGACGCCACAAACCATGCATGGTGCTGCACATCTATCAACGTCATGTTAGCCTCACTGATCGTACTCTTTAGTCTCTGATCCAGATCCCAAGGGGTCTCACTGGGTAGCATCATGATTTCTTTGAACCCGATTGTTATAGCTCCAAATCTCACTCTTGAGGTTTGTGATGCTACACTCATGGCCTAGGGCAACCCCTCCTTCCAGATCTGGTCCAAAATTTAAAAAATAGTGTTTTATTCCCTATACGCGACATTGCCCTGAGCTAAATGCGTGTATACATGGGTCTGTGTATACCCAACCTACGTATATGTCTTAAAACACTTAAAAAAAATAAATCTCCTTAATTTTGGGCAGAGATCACAGGTTTCACCTGTTGATTACATGTTAGTGCCCATGGCCCAACTGTTCCCAATGAATTCCCAACTAAAAAACTACTTTGGGAGAAGTATAAAAAGGCTTCAATGGGAAGGCCAAAGGGAGGAGAGAAAAAAGAGAAATATTATTATGCTGAGATTTCCCTGACCAGGTCTGCAGATTGTAGTGCCTCCTGCACTTCCCCCATTTTACAGGAAACTCTTGTTTCCTTGTGTGTGTTGATGTCTTCATACTACTTGAGATATCATGGAGTAAGTCATGGAAGGAGTTTGTTAAAGGCTTGAGACTGGACAAATCTAGGAGACGGTTCCGCTTGGAGCCCATGAAAGGAAGAATCAGGTGAAATTATTCCTTTCTATACTTTATTTGTCTATAATAAAAGAAACACATGTCTTTGTTCCTGATATAAATCTTCTTCACGTTTGTGATATTCATGTTATGATTCATATGTGAATGGTTGTTTAATTACACAACTAAATACCTTTCATTATAATATGAAGATGGTTTCTTTATGATGTTTAGTCCATATACTGTTGTACTTTCTTGAATTGATGGTTTTGCAAGTTAAAGGAGCAAAAGGAACTCCAAGAAGGGTTTGGACCCTGAAAGTCTCTTCTCAAACGTAGGACCTCAGGTATGCCCCCTATCGTAGAGTTTGTTTATATTAGCATTATGGCTGTATGGACTGTGTGTTTCTCTGTATAGATAACCTTTAGTCTGCTAGGGTATCAACCCAAGACCCTAGGGGAATTTATCCCACAACAGAATTGGCGACTCCACAGGGGACAACAGTATTGTTGTTCCTAGTTTGGGTGTATTCAAGCCAATCAGGGCTCAGCTATCTGTTTACTTTCTGTTGCTGTGTAGTCTGTTCCTGAATTGCAATCTTTGATCATTTTTTTCCAAACTGTTTTTTGTTTTTCTTGAAAGCTTTTATATACGTTGTTTTTTCTATTTACAGAGGTGTATATATGCATCTTTCCTTAAGTGAACCTACATATACGCATGTTTCCTTAAGATTTGTTGTGTATACACGCAGCTGTGCACAAACACAGTCACGTATATCTTACAATTTTCAAGAGTTTTTAAATCTTTTTGTTTCTAGAAGTCTATATGCTGGTCTGATTCGGTCTTGAATAGTTATTGATCTATCACAGTCTTTAGTTTTACAGAAAGCATCTTATTTCAAATTCTTTCTGATTGTGAAAAGGTTGGTCCTATTTGTTTTCTTGCAAATGTCATAGTTTTTGCTTAAGCACACAAGGTTTCTTGCAAGGAATCTTGGCTGCTCTGTGTCTTTAGGGCAGAAAGATTGACTTCAATCTTTGTGTTGGGTTTTGTTTTGGTGACTTTTTGGTTTGTATATTCAAACTATATTTTTATGGCCATCTGATTTTCTTGCTTTCCGAAAGTTGTTGGTTCACACTTTCTTGAAAGTTGTCTTTTCAATCTTTTGGTTTTCATCGCCGAGCTCATCTCGTTGATTTTTTATTGTTAAGAGCATTTCGAAGCACCTTTTTTGTTGAGTTATCACTTGTTTTGTGTTGCAAACTCGCAAAGTGTTTCATTGCCTATTCTTCGATCATAAAGTTTCAGTATTGTTAGAGAACTTTTGAAAAGTCATTTTTTTTTGTTTTGCTTTTGAAGGAAACTTCTTGAAACTTTGTTTTTCTTTCTTGAACTTTGTTTTGATTTAGTTTTCCTTTTTGTTGAGTGAAAGTTCATTTTTGTTTGTCTTCATCTTGCTTTTAGTGCTTAGATGAAATAAGCAACAAAAACTTATATTCCATCTAAACATTTTAAGTGGCAAATCAAAAATTGATAAACAAGCAACTTTCATTTCTTGGTTTAAGAGTAGTTTTGAGTTTTGCATCAGCATGTACTTGTTGCATTAGGATTAATTCATGCATCTTTGTAGGCATCTATAGTTTGTTAACTTTTGTGAGTGTGAAGTTTGAAGAAATGAAAAGAAAAATTTGTAGCTCTATTTGAAGTTCCTCTGAACCCTGTAGAAATTTCTTTCATCGAAAAATGAAAACAAGTGCATTTGCATGTAGTTTGGCTTTTATTAATTTCTTTTGCATCAAAACACCACTAGTTTCACTTCTACTTATCCCTTGACTTAAAATAGCAACCCATTTAAAATCAAGAACTAATTAAAATATACTAGAACTTTTTATATTTGTCAAGTTAGACACACCAACAAGTTTTAGGATATTTTAGGGCCTTGGATTAGGTGAGTGGAGAGTTAACTCTCCAAGGCCATTTAAACTATCAAACATAGGAGTCTGAATAGTGAGTGAAAATCCAATAGCATTAGGAAGACCGGGGAAGCTCCGGATCTGGGAGTTAAGCACTAGGGTCTGTGAAGACAGGAAAGAGAGATACCCACTCTCCTACTTGTCCAAACTTACCTCACGACTGTTCTTCCTGGCTTCTGATACGAGTTGGTAACCTTAGTTGCTACTCCTAGGGATCTACACAAGTGGCTATGGAGGGGAATCCCGTGGCACCTGAGGTTGACATTGTATCACTCTCAACAGTACTACTGGAGGGCACCCTTGCGAATCTTGTGGGCTTGCACCGGCGCAGGCTATTGTTAGGAGGTTAGCGTAACTTCCTCTGTTACCTTCGTTGATAGGACTGGGCTATCATTATCCCAGATTATCTTCGGAAGGCCCCTTACTTCACTTTCTTGTATTTTGGTGTCCGGTCCTAATTACCCGGAGTAGAAATACTTGGAAGTGGTTTGACTGGATGATATCTTTAGGGACTTTATGGTCTTAGTCGGCCTAGCTTTCAATTTTTTGAGTTTGTAGTTAGATCTTAACAAAATATTCAAAGTGGCTGACTAATCACCTAGACGGTCTCGAAGACTTCGTGGTCTTTCACCAACAAGTTTAGAGCCTTCTCCTAGAAGGCGCAGAGGTAATACTATCGGTGGGTTTCATCCTGTGGCAGCTGATGCATCGGGGATCGATCCTCCTCTCGGGGGCATTAGTGCTCAAGATAGACCTGGTATTTCCACAAAACAAGAGAGAAATACTCCAATACTTTCTCGAGTTCTCTTTCGAGCGGAAGATAACGTAGAGGTAGAAGAACTCTCAGAGCCATTAGCAGCTTCGAATTCTCCCCTACCTTCTAATCATATGGAAGTATTACAATACGTTGGGTCTCCAACGCATAGACCGTCAAGTCCAGATCACATTACGCAGTTACCATCAATGACCACTACTGGAAGCATGGCTTCTACTACAAGTGCTATGACTATGCAGACTCCAATATCTGTACAAGGGGGATGAACTATTTCCATCTCCTCTGCTTCTTTATTCGGGTTTTTTGCTAGCACATCTTTAGTTGGGTCTACCTCCATTCCTTCTACGAGTGGAAACTCCCAAACCAATGCTTTTAGTTCTAGATTTTTCCCATTTGGCACCCATTCACAGGGTATTCTGTCAGTTTCGTTTAGTGCCGCCACATCCATGATGGGTGGATCAACTTCATTCCAGGGTTTTCCTTTTGGAAGTGGTCATATACCACATTCCAACCCAACAATTGGATTTATGCCTTTCTCTTCCTTAGGAAAAAGCAGCAATCCTTTTCAAGGTTGGACTAACCCTGCGGTTAGTAGTATGGGAACTGGGAATCCTTTTTTCGGCCAACAAGGGAATAGGCCATACTCCACAGTTAGTTCATTTCGAAGCATTCCTCCCCTAGCCTCTGCTTGGAATCCTTATCAGGGGTTATCAACTCCTTACAATCCTTTAGGAGGAAGCTTCGTTGGTTATGGAGGGTTTGTGGCCAGAGTTGGTCAAACTCCGAGTTTTGCTGGGCCACAAGGTTTGCCTTTTGGTTCAGCTGGTTTTGCTGGTTACTTCGGGTAGCCTCGTGTCTTCCAAAATCCAGGCCAATATTTTCAAAAATTTGGGAGCTCCACAGTCTGGGTGGAATCCCCAAGGTCCTCCTAGGCTTCCGTTTCTGGCAACTTTGAATTTGCCAAATCTTATAAAATTAACAAACGATCCAATCAAATACAATCTAGCCTGGCCTCCGGTCCCAACCAAACTCCCTTCAGACATTCCAAAATTCGAAGGGAAAAGCGGTGAAGACCTAGGCGACCATGTGACCAAATTCCATTTGTGGTGCTCGTCGAACTCCCTTATTGATGATTCAGTTAGGTTGAGACTTTTTCAACGCACCTTGACTGGTAATGCAACCAAATGGTATATAGAGCTGCCAGGGGGTAGCTTTACATATTTCACCGACTTAGCTAATATTTTCTTAAATCATTTTCAGTTGCCTGCCCATTATGATGTCGGAACTGAACTTCTTGCCAATTTTCGTCAGGACACGACAACTCACATTTCTAATCATATTTAGGAATGGAGACGGAGAAAGAGGCTCATTAAAGCTGAAATCCCTCTGGAGTACTGTCTAGAATGGTTTTTGAAATCTTTACAACCTGAGATCTCTAGGGACGTCTCTATGTCTGGAGTCTATTTTGAGGAGCAAGCTATTTTTAGGGCCCAGCAATTAGAATTGATCTACTCTAAGTCTAGGATCCTACAAAAATACTTGCCTGATGCTCCTAGGTCTAAGGTTGACATAGCCAAGTCGAAGCTAGGTCCCCATGTGGATGGTATCGTTGGATCGGTAGACACAAATACGGTGAATGTGTTGAGCCAATTGCAACAGTTGTCTTTGCAAACTGCTTCTAACAACCAAGTCACATCGTCTAATACTTCATCTTCCCAACCCTCTTAGATTAATGCCGTCCAATATGATACCCCCAAAGGAAATCAAAACCCCAATGGGAAAAATAAAGGATGAGGTAAGAAAAAGAATCAGGATGGGAAGGCTAACACAAATAAATCCAGCAATAATGTTGGTGGGGGTAGAAATGAGTCTAGAAAGAAAGTCAAGTTTCCATGCAAGTTGTGTAGTGGAGACCATTTAAATCATCTATGCCCGAAGATTCAGGATGCTCAGTGCTTGTTAGGACAGCAAGGGGCTTCTAGTTCTCAAGCTGTGTTAACGAACCCTTTTCTGCAAGGGCAACAATTGCTTACTGGCGCGAGTTTAAATCCTAGTACCTCCACTGGGGGCAGCCAGGAAGGGGAGAAATCATCGAATGTTTTCATGATGGGTTCTAATGTCCATGTGGCTACTCGGTCAAGTGATTATGGTGAAGCCGAAAATTCCAAAGACAAAAATGCTCCCGGAAATACCGACCTTCATATTGGGCGACCCCCTGTTGAGACAATACCACGGATACCAAAAGGTTTCGCTAAATGCGTGACTATTAATCCTAATGCTAGGGCCACCTAGAATTACTCCATTGTTGAGGATCTAGCTTAGAGTCCATGTGCCATGTCCACTTTAGAGGTTCTCTAGTAGTGTCCAGCTCAACGAAGTGCTTTACTCTCGGCAATTGGGGCGGTTGATCCAACTAACTCTTTAGTGCTCACTTTTGACATGTTAAATGTCAAAAAGCAACTCCCTCATCACATGGATTTTTAGATAAAGTCTACATAACGAAAGATTAACATTTTTCTCACTGTTATTGATGAAGAAGCTTCCACATGTGTCATGTCGATGTCATGTTGGAAGGCCATTGGATCTCCTTCGGCTGTTCCTTCACCTACCCTCCTGACTGCGTTTGATGGGCATTCTCACAAGCCACATTGGATTATCCCAGCCTTTCCTATATGTGTTGGGGGAAAGGTCATTAATGTTGAAGTAGAAGTCATTGATGCTAACCTAGACTACAATCTCCTCTTAGGAAGGAACTGGGTATACGAAATGGATGCCGTTGTTTCCACTCTGTTTCATGTCATTTGCTTTCCTCATGAAGGGAAAATTGTTAAGGTTGATCAATTGGATTATTGTCCAGTTGATCCTCAAGCAACTTCTAACTCTACTGTTCCTTTAGTGGATAACCCTTGCCCGCCTACTGAGAATCTAAGAGTGGGTATGTATTCCTCATTGATGGGTACCTTTGAGTTTCCCTCTCCTATCACTCGAATCAATGTCGTTTCATCATCTAAGGAGTCCCCTCAAGAAGAGTTCTTCCAAACTCATTATTTTTCAGACCCTTGGACCTTGCCTTCACCTATGACCACATTAGCTGAAGGAAAAGTAAATGGAATGACATTCCCTATGTCTGTGGCTGAGCTTAGATATCAGTCCATTGTTAATTCTGCAGATGACCACTCTACTCCTTTTTCCGAAGAGGAGTTTGAGGGTGATGTGGCCCCGACTTGGGCCTTTGATTCCACCTCTGCCTTGGACTGCTTAGATATAGTTTTACCTTCTGAAGAAGCAATCCTTGAAGTAATGATGGGTGTAGATAGAAATTGGGAAGACTTACACCATCGTTCATATTTCCTTCCTCCATTGCAGGAAGTGGAATCTAGGTTCTCCGAGCTATTTACTAGTGATGTTTGTGCGATATCAAATCCTTTGGCTCCAGCACACTTTTGTGCTGAAGGAAATATGTCGGTGATTTCGAAAACAATATCCATAAACATCTCTAAGGACCCTAACAAAATCGAGAATATCTTCATCGAAATCGAATGTTCCCCTGAAGAAATTCAAATTTATACCGACCTTTTCAAATAATTTCGAGATGTATTTGCTTGGTCTTATAAAGAAATGCCTGGCATTGATCCTTCTATAGTTCAACATGAGATCAAGACGTATGAAAACACCAAGCCGGTTCACCAAAGGATTCGACCGGTTAATCCTAGGAAAGTAGCAGCCATTAAAGCTGAAGTAGAAAAGCTGGTCAAGGTGGGTTTCATATACCCTGTTCCTCTTACCGATTGGGTTTCTAATCCAGTCCCTGTGGATAAAAAGCAAGGAACAATATGCGTATGCATCGACTTTAGGGACCTAAACAAGGCTTTTCCAAAAGATAATTACCACATGCCATTCATTGATCAGATTATTGACGAGTGTGCCGGTAATAAGATTTTTTCCTTCATGGACGGTTTTTCTGGTTATAATCAAATTTCTATCCGTCCTGAAGATCAACATAAGACAACTTTTATATGTCCCTAGGGTACCTTTGCATACAGAAATATGCCCTTTGGTCTTAAAAACGCTGGAGTCACTTTCCAGCGGGCCATGTCATATGCTTTCCATGACATTAAACATATCATCGAAGCATACTTGGATGATCTCGCTGCTCGTTCTCGAAAGAGAACTGATCACCCTAGTCACCTTCGAATGGTTTTTGAGCAATGTCATTTTTATAAAATCCAGTTGAATCCCAACAAGTGCATTTTCACGATTACGTCTGGTGGGTTGTTAGGGTTCATTGTGTCAAATTAAGGGATTAGGGTTGATCCCTTCAAGGTAGAGGCAGTAGTCCAGTTGCCTCCCCCATCCTCAATTTGGCAACTTCAAAGTCTTCAAGGGAAGGCTAATTTCTTGAGACGGTTTATAGCAAATTATGCTGAGATCACTAAAGGGTTTATGTGTTTGCTCCGCAAAGGAGTTCCATTCGTTTGGGACGACTTTGTGTAGCGGTCATTTGATGCTTTGAAAAAGGCATTAGTCTCTACCCCACTTTTGAGTCCACCGGATTATGGTAGGGACTTCCTTTAATATCTCGCTGCAGCAGAATCAACCATTGGTATGGTTCTCATTCAGGAAGACGATGCTCTCACAGAGCATGTGATTTATTATTTGAGCCGAGGCTTGATAGGTCTTGAACTTCGCTACTGTTCGGCTGAGCAGTTGGCCTTGGCAGCTATCCATGCTATCCAGTGGCTCCATCATTATATTTTGCTACACAAAACCTTTGTCTTAGCAGCGGTCAAACCATTTTAGTTTGTCCTCAGTAGGCGAGTGATTGGGGGCAAATATAATCGATGGATTTTCATTTTTCAAGAGTTTGATCTCGAGTTCTTGTCCGCCAAGTCTACGAAATCTATGGATTTTGACGAGCTAATTTCCGAGCTACCTTGTGGAGAGGATACTGTTTATGAGGAAAGTTTTCTTAACAAACATTTATTCCTCATCTCTTCACTCGACCCTTGGTATGGAGATATCATTGTTTATCTCCAGACTTCGAAGTTTCCCTCTACTTTCTCTAAGGATGAATGTCGAAAATTACGTCACCTCGCTAAAAATTATGTTATCATTGGTGATACATTATATCGTCAGGGGGTTGATTTAATCCTTCGGTGCTATTTAAACTTAGAGGAGGCAGAGTTAGTGCTAAATGACTGCCACAGTGGAGCTTATGGTGGTCATCTATCAGGGCTTGCTACAGCTCAGCGTATCTTGCATGTCGTCTATTTTTGGCCGTCGCTCTTCAAAGATTGTGTTGAAGCGGTCAAACGCTGTCACTCGTGCCAAGTTTATATTCAGAAGATTCACGCACATCCAGCTCCTCTTTTTCCCATTGTCACTATCGGTCCCTATACTAAGTGGGGTATTGATTTTACAACTTGTAATCCGCCTTCAGCAGCAAATCACAAGTATATTATTGTGGCCGTAGACTACTTCACGAAGTGGGCTGAGGCCATGCCCACTTATAAAAACGATAGTGAGACAGCGGCATTGTTCCTTTTTAATCAAATTATCTCAAGATTCGGTAACCAAAGAGTGATTGTCACTGACCATAGAAGTCATTTCCAGAATCAACTAATGTCCGAATTGGTTCTGAAATTGGGTTTCTGACAGGAACATTCGTCTCCTTATTATCCTCAGGCCGATGGATAGGTCGAGGCAGTAAACAAAACTCTTAAGACAATCTTGCAAAGGAAAATTGGCAAAAATCGATCCAATTGGCATCTTATGTTGTATTCGTCTCTATGGGCATACTGAACCTCTGTCAAGACTGCTATAGGTTTTACACCTTTTCAGTTAGTTTATGGGATGGAGTCTATCTTCCCCATCGAATGTGAAATTCCATCTCTTAAGTTATCTATTGAGCTCCTTCCAGAGACCTCTAGTCCCAAAGAGCACCTCCTTCACTTGGAACATCTCGATGAGCAGCATTGAGATGCAGCCACAGTAAATGAGGCTCATAAGAAAAGAGTTAAAACCTAGTATGAAAAAGCTGTCCATCCTCGTGTATTTTCTGAAGGTGACCTTGTCTTGGTCTATGACCCGGATAAGGACACCTTGGGGGCAGGCAAATTCAAGCCTATGTGGTACAGTCCCTTTATAATCAAACGAGTTTTAACAAAAGGGTCGTATGAGTTAATCGATTTCTAAGGAAACAAATTGGTGGAGCCTCGGAATGGGCTCTACCTTAAGAAGTACTTTTCTTAAGTAACAGCTAGGCAATGGCTTCTTTGTACATTTTGCATATTTGTACATATTTTATCGAGAGTTTTTTTGATATCAACACTTTTTGGTTTGCTTTGGCAGGTGTTGATGGATGACTTGGTCTATTTTGGATTCGCCGATGGTGCTAGTCGGCACACTTGGAATCTTGCTTCCATAGCTTGGGTACTCTGTTATCCAACTGGTCAATTGATGGTATCAAGGGGAGTGTGCATTGGTCCCGCTTCAAAAAATATGGCTGAGTATACTTCCATTATTAATCTGCTATCCAAGGCAATTTCTCACAAAATCGACTCGTTGGTAGTTTATCTTGATTCACAACTGATAGTGTCACAATTAAATAACATCTATCAGGTAAGTGATCCATGTTTATATCGCCAGTATTTAAGGGTGAGGTTGTTTCAAAGATCATTTACTTATATTAATTATTTTCATATTCCAAGATCTCATAATTGGTTAGCTGATTCTATCGTTAATCAAGCATTAGACTGGTACATCAATCATTCATCACAATAAATTAAGCATCATAAAGTCAAACTATATATATATATATATCATAAAGCATCTTGAGTGTACATAAGTCTGTCCAAAAAATATACAAAATTCGGACTCAAATGCCCATAATCATGTCCACTATATCTAATTCCACGGCTCAGGATGAGCGGCTAAGTAGGCAACTACTGTGTTGGCCACACGGCTAAAAGTGCGGACCCAGTCTTGTGGCATGCCAACCACGTGACGCTGCATCTCTACAGGAAATTCCTCTATCGCCGCCATCGGGACTCGATGAGTCAGTCTCACCAGGTGCCACTGAACTGTATATAGAACTCACTCTGTGTTTGCAACCTCTTCGGGCCCTTGGCTGTGACGTTTGTGCCGTGGGAACTCATCTGGTCGTACCGGCCCAATATCTGGAACATGATCATCATATTGTCATTTGGATCCTATCAAAAACATTTTCAAAGTTCATTATTATATTTGAAAAAAAAAAAGAGTCATAACATCAAAAATCACTTACCAATGTCGCCCCATGTTGTGGTCGGTGGTAATGCTAGATCGGGATCTCCTCGAAAATCCAACCCAGCATAGGGGTAGTCATCAATGGCGATGATATACTGATCCCACCAGGAAAATAAGTCATCGTCAAATGCAGTCTGTGGGACCTCCCCACCTCCTAGACGCTTCATTAGGTCAGCCCACCTGCCCATTCGTGGATCTCGTGGGGTGCTGATTGAAACCGGTACTCTAAGACGAAGTGCAGGGACTCTCTCTCGAAAAAAAGAACACAAAATAGTCCCATAACTGAAATTTTTGGTCTGTCCTCTCTTGATAGAAGTGAGTTGGCTTTTCATGCTAGCCGGAAGAGGAGTACACCAGTCAAATATGGTGGTGAGACAGTCAACTGCCACGCTCATGGTTAGTCGCGATGCCTGGTGCAGAGAAGTTGATCCATTCACTCTGGCTATGGTGAACATGATTATCCTTAGTGATAAACTCGCCACATGTGTGATGGAAATTTTACTTCCAAATTTCTTTGGATGTCCCTGGCAATATATTTGTAACTAGTCCTCAATGAGAGACTACTCTGTGTCCTACCCCAGGATTGTACTACCTCTCCCCTTCGGGAAAGGCCTGTGATGAAATAGATATCTTCCACTTCTATTCTGAGTGGCATCTGGTCAATCATAAAGGCATCCTCCTCGATATTCCGGTAATTAAGGAGCATCTCAAGCAGATGTGTGTTTCTTTCATATTTGGCAATTTGAAGAATTTTAGCAAACCACATCCCCATAAGGCATCCAAAGCATCGGGATCATTCATTACCTCATCATCTACTGCGGTATGCTCTCTTTCTCGCCAAGTGACTGGAATCCTGAAAGAAAAATGAATTTGAACAGTTAGTTTTTGTGTTTGAAATGTCCGGCGTATATGCGGGTCCCTTTGCATATAGTCACGTGTACGACCCACGTGTACGTGGGTTTCATATTACCAACCCGCGTATACACCGCAGCTAATTTTTTGGCAAAAATTCAACGGTAAAACGTTAATTAAAACTTCTAAAACTAGTCACAATCAATTGCAAGACAAGTATAAGAGTTACCTAGGGTTGCTGGAGGAATCTGAACGGTTGAATTTGGCGTATGGAAAATTTGCTCCTTTTGCTCCACTTCTCTGCTCTCAAACTCAAATGGTGAAAATGGTGAGTCCAAAAACTCTTTTATAAGCTTTTAAAATGTCAAATTTTTTCAAAAATTTATTTTGTTTGGTCTCATGTAACTTTTAACTTGGGAGCTTGGAATGTCGAGAATGGTTTGATTTTCAGGACATTTTTGACATTTTTTTGACAATTTCAAGAGGGTCCCATGACTGCTGACCCGTCATGGCAGATATCGTTTTCTCACTGGAATATAGGTTAGGGAAGCCATTTTTCCATTGCATTATGCATACTAGCCTCCATTTGCCGATACCCTTGCCATAGGATTGATCCCATCGTGTTATGGTTCGCAAACCATATTCACTCGCTGATTCTTTAAATCATGACACGATGGTAGAGCCATCCTTTACATGGGCATCATAGTTAGCACCTCACTAACATTTGTTGTCCATGCTGCTTTGATTTGAGTAGGCTCGGGAGTCCTCTGTAGTCCTGCCATGACTTATCTGATGAAGACTCATTCCTCTTTGCTTTTTCGCTTCGTTCTAGCCTTATACCCTAGAGGCTCCTTTGTGTTGAGTTGTACTACTGCATTGCATTTTGACTATTTGCACTTTTTGGCCTTAAGCCAGCTTCACCTGGTCTCGTGTTTAAGCAAACTTTTGACCATGATGACTGCAAAATCAAACTTGCATACCCATGACTTCTGCAACTTGACACACCTTGACCCGTGGAAGGAACATACCTTTAAGTGCCTTTGGCCAGTTTTCGCCTCCCTGCATTGAGCATAAGAATGTTCCAATCCCAGGAACTAGATCATCTGCTTCATTGACACTCGTTCTTTCCACTGTACTATAGCATTCTTTTATTATTTTTGCAGCTTAAAATAAAAAGACCAAAAAAATTATATATTCCGAAAAGAGCGAGAACAGGACAGTATTTTCATTTATTGTTGGCAGCTAGAGTCAGTTGTGTCGCCCTTAAAAAAAGCACTCAAAACAAAGTCTCCTCCATTTGGGTGGGATTTAGTTTGACTTAGGTATGCCTTAACCTTGTTATTGAGTCAATACTCCCCCAATTGGTTATCTCTTCCAATCATATGGAGGGTTCGTTTGTGCCTCGTGTGCAACGAGCTTATACAGAGTCATCTTATGCTGCTACATAGTCACATTGGGTCGTGCTTTTGCTCAAGGGAAGTTAGGCTGAGTCGACCTCTCTGCGGTGTCTCTTGACTCATTTTTCAGTCGACCATCCCTGGTTGTCAGTACTATGTCTATCCTCACATCCATTATGTTGGTCCTTTACTTGTGTCGGTTTGAGAAGGTCTCCATTGACTTCTTGTTGGCGGGTCTTGTCCTTATCGACGATGACATCTTGCTCTAAGGACAGGCCCAAAGCTGTACCCTAGCCCTATTTTCATTATTTATAGGTCACCTTGTGCTCAGCATCGATCAGTATCATGGGTCTTTGGCTGAGTGGTTTCCATTGCGTTCGACATTAGCTTACATTATCACACATTGGGATTCGTGCATTACCTTGGTTTCCATTTGACCCTATTGGTGGATACCTCGCCTTTGTGTCAGCTTTCATTATTGGTTGGTTCAGAGGGTTTTTTCCATGCGCTAGCCACATCTTGTGTACGCCGGAAACGTATTTCGGTCGGGTTACTACATCTTTTTCGTCTGATTCCTTCCGCATTATTGGCCTACGGGTTACACTCGTGCTAGATTGATGGAGGATGCCTCAATTCCTTCCTTCTAGAGGATCTTTCCCTATCGACCTCGATTCATTGCTTTGGGGCAAAGATCTAGAGTCCATTTGGCAGTACCTTGGGGTTTGCAGTCATTAGTGGCAGATCCTTCGCTATCGACAGTGGGAAACCATCATTGTCTCCTGATCGATAGATTCCTACAGGTGTTTTACTCCAGCTCATTTATTCACACTTGTTAGATTGTACTGGGTACCTTGATGCTCATCATCATTATCGGTGAGTAGTCTCGTGTTTGTTAATGGTATACATCAATGACCGGTAATCAAATGATTTCTCACATGGTCGACTTCAGGTCATTTATTCCCATGTTGTAGAAATGTACCATGGTGGTCGGTGAAGACCTCAAGTTGTATCAGCATTCATTGGTTCCCTGGACAGTTGCTCCTATTGTTGCTAGTTGATACCACTTCACCTTATATGTTGCAGTCATTCATGGCGACATTTTATATGCTGGCACCTGAGTTTGCAGTGTAGTACAATCTTATTCCATCATGTTCATTTGGTACTTTTTGGGATCAGCCTTGTTATCAGTGATCCGCTTCATCCGTCAGCATCATTGACATTCTTATATGTGACATTCAGACATGTACTTGTTCAATCTTGATCAGATGATCGATTATGTATTTTCCAGTCATTTATACTTGTATACTTAGTGGATACACTTGTAATTGATATACGAACATCCTGTACTTTCTCTGAGCATGGGTATGCCCGCCTCAGACAATGTTTCTTTCTAATCTCCTTTTGTGGCTTGGCAGGCTGAATTCTGGTGAAGTCCTTCTCAATTTTCGACAGACTTCCTTTCCATGGACTTGCTTAATACATTTCAGCGATCATGTACCCCTTCTGACCTCATATATTGGGGGCATATGTTATAGCTCCAAATCTCACTCTTGAGGTTTGTGATGTTGCACTAATGCCCTAGGGCAACCCCTCCTTTCAGACCTGGTCCAAAATTTAAAAAATAATGTTTTATTCCCTGTACGCGACATTGCCCTGAGCTAAACATGTGTATATGCAGGTCTGTGTATACCCAACCCACGTATATGTCTTAAAACACTTAAAAAAAAAGAATCTCCTTAATTTCAGGCGAAGATCACGGGTTTCACCTGTTGATTACCTGTTAGTGCCCGTGGCCCAAATGTTCCCAACGAATTCCAAACTAAAAAACTACTTTGGGAGAAGTATAAAAAGGCTTCAATGGGAAGGCCAAAGGGAGGAGAGAAGAGAGAGAAATATTATTATGCTGAGATTTCCCTGTCCAATTCTGAAGATCCTAGTGCCTCCTGCACTTCCCCCATTTTACAGGAAACTCTTGTTTCCTTGTGTGCGTTGATGTCTTCATACTACTTGAGATATCATGGAGTAAGTCATGGAAGGAGTTTGTTAAAGGCTTGAGATTAGATGAATCCAGGAGACGGTTCTGCTTGGAGCCTGTGAAAGGACGAATTAGGTGAAATTATTCCTTTCTGTACTTTATTTGTCTATAATAAAAGAAACACATGTTTTTGTTCCTGATATAAATCTTCTTCATGTTTGTGATATTCATGTTATGATTCTTATGTGAATGGTTGTTTAATTGCATAACTAACTACCTTTCATTATAATTTGAAGATGGTTTCTTTATGATGTTTAGTCCATATACTGTTGTACTTTCTTGAATTGATGATTTTGCAGGTTAAATGAGCAAAAGGAACTCCAAGAAGGGTTTGGACCCTGGAAGGCTCTTCTCAAACGTAGGACTAGGTATGCCCCCTATCATAGAGTTTGTTTATATTAGCATTATGGCTGTATGGACTATGTGTTTCTTTGTATAGATAACCTTCAGTCTGCTAGGGTATCAACCCAAGACCCTAGGGGAATTTATCCCACAACACCGATGATCGACTGCATCTCTGATTTCAGCCGGCTAAATTCTTTATTCAATGCATCCTGGATCACCGCTATTCCCACATTCCGGTGATCACTAGAGTACTTTATATACCACGTCAATGCGCAATCCTACAATGCGCTTACCAAAGTAGCCTTTTTGATGTTATCATCTGTAACACCTTGGGCTTCCTGTACTGCCCTTACCACAAACCAGAACTATTCCGGTCCCTCATTTCCTACACCTCTAAATATAGGCAACTTGATAACTCGCCATTCCGACCCTCGGTGGTGGAGGTGGAGGAGGTGAAGATCGGGTTGATGTAGGTGAAATGGGTGCTGGCATGGACGACGGTGGTACTAATGGAATGTGTTACTTTATCAACTGGAAATGAAATCAAGGGACTATTCTCTATCCCTTCGATCCCTTGGTAGCCTCTTTCGCTCCGCGTTACTCCAAACATCAATGGATTCGCATAACTCATTTTTCACATAACAACATTTTAATCCAGTTATTCAACGATTTGATATACTTGCCCCGCGGTACTTTAAGAAAACATTGCTCTTCTTCGCTATAGCTCACAGTTGTGTTTATCCCGAACTCAGTGATAAACCCTCCTATTATCCGATCCAACCAGTGATCTACTTCTCATGCAATTTTATCTTCAGATGCCTCTAGTTTTCACACCAACTCTGGAGTCCATACGATGGGATGTTCCAGTCTGCACCTTCCCTGACTATCAGCTAGTCTCACTATCCACTCATACAGTTCTGTTGAGAAGGATGCAACAAAGATCTCTTGGATTTCTATGTATATGTAGCTATCCAGCCACCTTTCCTCAGATACCTGTAGATTTCTGTTTTCCTGTACCACGAACTAATGAAGCTTTTGATCCGACCAATCTTCAAGTTATTTCTTCGTAGGGTTTCAATGTTTCGTCATCAGACATCCCTTAGGCAGATCCTGGTCCCAGCAATGGAACCATTTTTTGGTTTGTTGGGGCCTGACCCAGGTTTGGAAGTGTTTTAGCCAAACAAATCCTACACTACCGACCCTTTTGGCAACAGTCCGCGGAGCGCGGACTGAAGTCTCACCCAAGGTAGCTGGGGAGGGTGTTGGAACCAAGTTTCCGCACCCTTGGGATGTCTTGATGAGGACTGGAGGGGTTGCGATCTGATCTATGCACTCGCACAACTCTGCATGGCTTCGCGTAGATCTGCGATGGTCATTGCCTAGATTCTTATTATTATATGTGTTTATTATCGCTCAAATCTACTTCTTAAGGTCTTTAAGCAACCATTTAACAGTAATAACCAGTACACACAATCATAAATATGCATAAATTAGGAACATAAGCAAACATATAGATTCATGATAAAACACACAATGATTCAGAAACTCTTATCTTTCTTTATCTTCCGTTCAGTACAACTAGGTCCACCCCACACACTCAGCTGCAGGGGTCTACACACACAACTGTGGACTAAACTAGGCCTCTGTGCACATAGCCACAGAGCCTCTATCTATCTACCCACACCCTCGATTCGAACTTACAGACGCAGAGAAAATATTGCCTTCATAAACCCATAAGATTCTAGATCCAAAAACCAAAACTCCCTTCAAGCCATAGAGTCTTGCTCTATTTATACATTCCCATGGTCTGTGGACCATGGGCAGGCTCACTCACTTTCTATTTTCTTACATTATTTTTTGGTGGACAACCCTTTGACTTGACTCATTACAATTCGCGCTTTGTGCACTTCGCAGAACCTTTACCATACTTTTACCCAAAATTGTGGACTTTAAGCCCCAAAACTCTTACGTGGGGGATCCGCTACTCAACACTTCCTCTATAGAAGCAAGGAAATCCATCACCATTTTTCTAAATATCATTGGTTCCAATGAAAGCATATGCATTACAAATATTTATGCTCCTCATAGAGCAGCGGAAAGAATCCAAATGCTTCAAGCTATCAAAAAATTCCTGGTGTTGGCTTGAGGGGGCCTGACCTAGGTTCAACATTATTTAGCCAAAAAAATCCCTACACTACTGGCCCTTTTGGCATCAGTTCGTGGAGCGTGGACTAAAGTCTCACCCAAAGCAGTATGGGGGGATGATGAAACTTAGTTTCCACACCCTTGAGATGTCTGTGGTGTCGACTTAGTCCAACTATGCCTACCTTCGCGCAGGTTACTTCATGCATTGTTCTAACCTTCAATACCTTTGCGATCTATTATAATCATCTTTCGTGCAACCCTAGCTAGAAGTTGAGATTCTTTCACGCTACTGTGGCAGCGACCTACGTTATTTCCCCAAATTACAACGCGAATCTTACTTATCTTCTTATAGTTGTTAGTTAACTTTGCGTAAACAAATATTCTATCTTGTATTTACTTAATCAACACAGTCATATATATTCGCGCATCATATAAATAGCAGAATTGAAATTTATACCCAATATATTCAATGCATAAAACAAGAAATAAATACACAGAATTGATATGAAACTTCTCTTTATTAAAACTTTCAACTGTTACAGACATGACTCACCCTGTTCACTCAGCTGTAGGGGTCTACGCAGTCAGCTACAGACTACTAGGCCTCTGCGCACTCATCTGCAGAGCCTTGTCCTACTCTACAACCCAAAACTAGACTTTACTCCATAGATATGACTCAACTCATCATCCTTCTCCTTATGATTAGATGCCTTAACTAGTTAGAGCCTCGCTTTATTTATACAATCCCATGGTGTCTCTACAACTAACATTACAATAAGAAAATTGAGGGCAGACAACCCTATGACTCTTTTACAAGATATGCACTCCGCACCCACAAAATGAGGAGTCTTTACATCATAGTTACAATTTTTGACCAAACTCTGGGCTCTAAGCCGCAAAACTTCCCTTGGGGGATCCCGCGCCCAACATTCCCCCAACACAAACATCGTGACTTTCCCTCTCGAGTCACTCTATCGGTGTGGAGATCTTTGTGTGAAGACCTCCCAATTTTGCCTGGATTGTTGTAATATTGGTAGCGCACTAAGCGGCTGCTTGTTGTACTTCCTCGACGCGATGTTCAGAGACCGCTGTGGCTGAACTTCTACTCTGAACCTTTTCCTGTGTTGCTTGTAGCTGCATGAGATTTGCTTCAATGAAGGCTGTAATGATATACACCTCATCAATTCATGACTGTTAGCATGCCTTCAAAATGGCTTCCTTATGTCGAGTAGCATCTACATGTTCCTTGAGTGCTTTCGTCTACTGCATCCTCATGAGCCTCTGTGTAAGGGAAACCATCTGCATAGTCCCTTTTACTTCATTGTATTTCTACTGTAGCTCGTACGCATCTGTCTCTAGGCACTGTATGTTCAGGTCCTCTTGTAGGGTGGTGAGAACCTCAAATCACTGTTTGAATAGCTTTTTGTAGTTTTTCACTGCAATGTTAACCTCCACTATTGTTGCTGTAATCACAATGGTGCATTGTTCCTTAACCTCCGATAGAGTTGAAGGCTGCGCCTTCAATTGTAGTTCGGCTATCTGAAGGTTCAGCTCTAGTTGAACCGTGGCTATTTCTTCCTTTTCCTCACGCACCACTGTTGGTAATTTTCAGACGAGTGCCTTCTTTGGTTCTTCTACTTGGATGGCCAACTCCGGGACCATTTGGTAGGCTTCCTCCACCACCTGCATGATCTATCTGTTCTACGCCACCACCTCGTCACGCTGCTCCACCACCTGGAGCGCACGACCCTCCCTGGCTCATAGTTCTGCAATAACTCCATCTTGCAAACATAAAGCATCTCCCGAGGGAGCCCTACCATATTTAACCTGATTCCCTTCAACCTGCTGACCATAGGCATGTCGGCCTCATTTTCTATAGTGAGTGCTCCATCTGGCAGCACTATGGTGCTGGTCATCCAGGCGCGCAACATTTCCTTGGCCGTGGACGTGCCTATTGCGAGGTTGGTTGACATAGTTCTAGTCCATGGAGTGCACACCTACAACTCCTGTATTTGTGCCCAGAGGGCCCCCAACACCATTTAGTGTTCCTCCTCAAACTGCTAGAGGGCATCCACGGTGATGTCCCTCACCGTATCCTTAATTTCGTGTATATCCCCCTTAGTGAGGGTGATTGGGTTGAATGAAGTGTTCGAAGCCTTCGACCTCTTTCGTGGCCCTACCTTCTCTCTTGGGTGTTGACATTTCAGATGGGTGGATGCTGTTTGCGGGTCCGCACCACCTTGCTCTGTATCTACCTTCGGCTTGGCAAAGGTGACTTCTATCCGTCATGCTCTTCCACAGCTTCCTTTTGTTGTTCTTTCGCCAACATCGTAGCGTCACGCTCCACGTGGGCCTTAGTTGCTACCGCTTCGTTTCTGCGCTTTTCTACCAACTATGCCATTTGCAGTTTTGCCTCTTCCTCTTTCCGATGCATGGTGGACTTCTCTGCTTTCACCATGGAGCTGGCTGGAGCGTACCGCTCCAATGGCCATGACTTAAGGACCATGAAGATGACATCATCTATCACCTGATAGGGTAGCTTATGCCACATATTCGCGGGGTCCTTCCATGCCCTGATCTAAACGTGGTGGAAATTTTCCTTGAAATTCGCAAATCTTTGCAAACTGTTGTATACTGTCAGTGATAACCATGGCTTGCGATTAATCCCCATTCTGATGTTCATCTCCATGAACACCTACAATATTTTGCTGTCCCTTATCCTTTGCACATCCCCGGTTGCCCACAGCGAAGTGTACTTCGTTGCCTCTGGAAGGTCTTGCATGATCGTTGGGAACTGGCTATCTTCTGATAATTCCCATGCCACTAGTACTATGGACAATAGAAGCCACGCATAGTGAAAAGTTTTTCCCTGCTCCTGTGCCTCACAGTAGTTCTCAAGGAAATTTCCACATAAGTAGTTTTCACAATTGAACTAGACCCCTTCTGTGTATTGCGCTGCTAGTGCAACCACCGGCATGAGCACCTCATTCACCCGGCACTTCTGCATAACCTTTCCTACCAATATCTGCATCACGACTTTGATCGTAGGGTTGTTGATGCTGGAAAAGGTGTACCCTCTCTTCTTTTTCTCCAGCTGAAAATTCTTCTTCATGGCCTCTGTGATGGCCAAGTCATCACTCTTGCCCTCCGAGATGTTTGCTGGATCTTCCCCTTTGCAAGGGAGCCAGGTAATTCTGTGAATCAAATGGTCTGTGATGGGGATGGGATCCTCCAGCCACAAGAATCCGTCATGCACTGAGAAGAGCAACTGCTTGATGATAAAAATGGTCATTGGGGCGCGATGGTAATGCGGTACCTAGAGAAGGTTTAACATGCCTACCTTCTCCACACTTCTCAGCCATTTACGTGGCTCCAACTCTATGATTCTTGTCGGTGCATCCTTCTTCTGGCACATTAGTTGCGTGGTTTCCAAATGTGGGAACTTCTCATAGTCTGCGAGATCCCAGTCTTCAAATTTCAGTGTAGGCACTCACCCCAGGTGCACTCCTTCAAAAAAAATGTCGCTAGGGAGCAGCAGAGTCTGCTGAGAGCTTTTGATCTCATCTATATCTTTGGGCACCTTTGCTTAACCCTTTCGTGGAGGAACATATGTGGGCATCCTGGTAAGAGGGTCCACACCCTGGGTTTCAACCTCCATTTCTACATCCTCCTCCTCTACTAGGATTTCTTCAAATTCTTCCTCCTCATCAACCTCCAAATTGATAGCCTTCCCCTTTTCTTCCATGTTAAGCTTAGTCCTTAATGGGCTCCTAGGGGATACACGCCCTAGTACCATAGCCTGCTTATCTTTCTTGGGTCTCAGTGTGCGCAATGATTTAGGGATTTCTGCGACTATCTTGGCACATTCTGGGGCTTCTACTTCTATAATGGCTTGTGCGGCTTCCTCAGCAGTCAATACTCTGGTATCCATGGCTTCCTTAGGTGCTGCCATAGTGCAATTCCACAATTCTCTTAACGACTCGGGTAATTTCTCAAGCAACGAATTCGCCTTCAGAAGATTGAACAAGTGTGGGTTCATGAATGTCTGGGCATGTAACAAATCAGTTCTGAAATTGCCAAGTGTTGTTTGCTGGATGACCCTTTGTAGTTTATAGCGCCTTTTGGATTCTAGTTCAACCGTTCCCCCCACATTCAGTCCATTAATGCTTGATTGGCGACAGATTTTCAAGAATCTAGTCCATAAAGTTCGCCTTAAATTCTTGCCACCATCTCCATTTGGTCTCAAACTAAGAATCATATCATGAATAGTGACTAGAACGGTCACTTTCCAGTGAACCCATCCAGCAGCGCAACTACCCTCGCACTGTCGCGGACCTTGTGACGCTTTGCTATTGCGTGCAGTCCTGACATCGTGCAGCTCTCGGGTAGAGTAGTTTATAATCCTACGCCTCCTTTCAGCTACCTAGAGTGCTAAGACTATGCTTCCATCAGCTAGTCAGATGGTTGGGACACCTGCGTATGGATTCAAATGACTACCATTTACTTTTCTAGGGAAGAGTTCTCCATTTAACTTTACCAACTGCACCGCACCACCATCTATGATCTCCTTAATAACATACGATCCCAACCAATGCATTCAGAGTTTCCCTAGAAATTTATCAAACTTACTATCATATAACAACACCAAATCATTCACCTTAAAGGTGTGCATCTTAATATGTCGATCGTGACAGGAATGTTTGTGCTTCTTTTGTACCTGCTAATGTAATCCAGCCAAAAACCGTTCTTCTTAGAGCTCCTCCAACTGCGCGAGCCTCTCCTCCAGGGCTCCACGGTCTGTCATACCTATGATCATTGCTATGCATAGACTAGGCTTCCACTCCATAGAGAAGCCTAAAAGGTGTTTGTCCTATCATTTTCTTGCATGTCGTCCTATAAGCCCATAAGACTGCGGGTACGCACAGGTCCCAATCACTTGGTTGTGCATTACATACCTTGGTCAGCGCAGTCTCTAGTACTTTGTTGAATGCTTCTACTATCCTGTTAGCTTGTGGGTGATATGGTGTGCTTGTCTGATGATACAACTAAAACTCTTCTGTCAACGCGTTGATTGTCTCGTTCAGGAAATGTGTATCGCGATTTCTCATCAATATCTTCGGACATTCGAATCACGTCAGTATGTGTGCAAATAGAAACTTTTCGGTTGTCATGGCCATGCAATCCTTTACCGGCTTCGCTTTTGCCCTATGAGTCAGGTACTCTGTTGCAGTGATAATATATCTTGTGCTTGTATTTCCTTGAGGTTTGATAGATCCTACAAAGTTGATTGCTCACTTTTTGATGGGCCGCAATGTCATTTATGGATTCAAAGGAATCTCGTCCCTCCACGATGATTTACCTATTCTTTGACATACATCACATGCCTTGCAATGTGCTTTTGAATCTTGATGAAGGGTCAGCAACCACAACGTTGCGTGAAGAATCTTCTACGTAGGTTCTATCCCTGCATAATATCCTCCCACAATGCCCCCATGAGCATCCACAAGGATGCTGCTTCATTCAAACTCAGGTACATACCTTCGCAATATCTCACCATTCCCCATCTTGTATAGATTCTCTGTAATGACAAATAAATTTGTCGTGCCCACCACTAGTTCCATCTTTTCTTGGACAGCGTATCCTTCCGACACAGTTCAGTAGTTAAAAAGTGAATTATATCTTCAAAATGTCCATCCGCTACGTGCATAGAAAAACGATGCGCATCGGGTAGTCCTTACTCCAAACTAGTAGGTTCCTCCTCTATCTCAATGCACGACAAGTGATCTGGTCCCACGTTCAAATGTCTAATCTTCACAACAACTTCAAAATCGTATTCTTGGAATAATAAAATCCACCTGCATATGCGCCCCTCCAACACAGGCTTATTGACCAAGTATTTTAGTGCAGAATGATCTGTAAACATCTTGAAGTGACCCCCTACCAAGTAGTGTCGATACTTCGGGAGTGCATACACCATAGCCAGTCCCTCACATTTAGTGGTGGAATAGTTGTTTTCTTCTTTAGATAATCTGCAACTCGCAAATGTGATATGGTGATCCAAGCCTTCCTCACCATCCTGTGTTAGTACTGCCCCCAATGATATATATGACGCGTCAACATGAACATGAAACTCTTTCTTCCAGTTTGGGAAGACAAGAATCAACACAGTAACCATCTTCTCCTTCAATATATCCAGGCTTTTCATACAGTCATCGTCCCAACAGAACGTGATATCCTTCTTCAATAGTTTTTCCATCGGCGCAGTGATCTGGGCATAACCTTTGATAAACTTTCTTTAGTACCCTGTATGTCCCAGAGTAGCGCGCAGTTGTTTCACACTGCGCAGTGCTTCCAAATTCAGAATCATTGCGATCTTCGTAGGATCTACCATCAGCCCTTGTCTACAAACCACGTGCCCCAATAGGTTCCCAAAAGGAACAAGAAACACACACTTCTTGAGATTGAGCACGATTTTGTATCTTCGACAGGTATCCAACATCAAGCGTAAGTTCACTACATGGCGCTTAACCAACCCAAATATGGTCTAGTCATCAAAATAGACCTCCAAGAACTTATGGATATATTCCTTGAATGCCACAACAACTACGCATGAAAAGATGGCCAACACGTTCTTTAGTCCAAATGGCATGACAGTATATTGAAAGCATCCCCACTTAGTCACGAAGGTTGTCTTGCTTCTATCCTCAGGCACGATTTTGATCTGGTGGTACCTTGAGAACCCATCAGTAAAACAATATGCTTCCTACTTGCCTACATTGTCCAACACCTCATCTATGAATGGAGTTGGGAATGGATCATGCACACACGCATCGTTCAATTTCTTGAGATCCATGCATACTCTTATTTCGTCCTTCTACTTCTTCTCTTGCACCACCATCAGGCTTACCCAATCGTATTCTTCCATAGTCTCAATGATGCCTACTACGAGCATCTTGTCTAGTTCTATGGAAACCTTCTCCTTGTATTTTGGATTTAAGCCGTATGACCTCTGCTTAACTAGCTTCGCATCGGTATTTAACATGATCTTCATTACCCCTAAATCTTCGATTATTCCTTTCAGATCTGTAAGCTTGGTCGAGAATAAGACCTAATACTCATGGAGTAATTTAGCGCCCTTATCTACCATCGCATCATCCTAGTAGTCTCCAATCTCTGTGAATTTGGGTTCCGCCCCCCTACCAATATTCACCTTCTTAGTCTTCATTGGCGTTGTTATGTCAAGGTTCTCAATTTGTGGTCCTTGAACCTTGCGTTGGCCTTCTATCTCTGGAATAATTTTCCGCAGATCTTCATCTTCTTCTTCAGCAGTTATATTATAACACTCCAGTGTGCAGCTTAACTGAGCAGCCCATTCAGGCTGCGCCAGGTCTATAGGATCCAGTAGAATCCTAAAGATGGCGAATTTTACTTCTTGTAGCGCTTCTTCAATACAGTCAAATTCATCCTCAAAGCTGAAGGTCATCATGAACCCTTCACGTAGGATATCCCATTCGTCGGTTCCATGGTGAAGCTCTATTTCTATATACTAGTTCATCTATATAACATCGAGGGTATGACAGAACAGGTGCACCCATTTAGGTTGTGGGTTTTCTCCATACGCTTGTGCCCACCTGGCCAAATGTGTGCGTAGATCATCTCATCCATTGTACTTGTTTTTCAGTCACACCCTAGGCTTCCAAAATCATGTGCGCATCATTCTCCTACATTCATGCCAGTCGTCAAAGCTTACTTTGTGCATACCCCACCATTTCACGGGTGTAGCGTGTAGTACCCAATCCAAGGCTTGGAAGTGTTTCTTTTCTAGCACCTCCCTTTCAAACTTATCCAAGAAGGCATCTACCTCACTTAAACCATCATAAGTAGGCAGATCTCTTTCTTCGATCGATACGCAATGCAGTGACCTTGTCATCATATTACAATTAAGCGTAGTTACTTCATGTAACTGATTCTGCCATCACTCTATCACCTCATCTGAATTTGAAGTATAGGAGCTCTCGCGCTCCCATGAAATCCACCCATCCGTGGTGGGATTTACCTCGTCTTGCTCTCACACTGTTATCTTGTAGATGTAGTCCAAATCATCATCACTTTCATAGTCGAGCACCGGCTCTGTATAGCACGATCCTTCAACAAGGTCTAGGGGTATAATTACGCGTAGTGACTTCTTCTCAAAACTCATCGTGCGCTTCTTCAGAATAATCGCCTGATTCATGTCAGTGGACCAATCAATTCCTAAGAGCACAAGGTAGGGATTGTTGTCATCAACAATCTCTATCACTTCAAAGTCTGCCAGTGTGCTCTCTCCCTCAATATCCATAGTTATTCCCTACAATTGTCCCATGGGTATTAGTTTATGTTGGTTCGCCATTCACAGCTGAATTGGAGACCACTGCAGCATAGGTCACCCCATTTTTTCCCATTTTTGCTTGGGCAAAACATTTGCATCCAGTCCTAAACCCATGATAATTTGATCCCATCTCATATTCTTTGATCTATGCAGTTACTCTCATTTCTCTTCCTATCCTTGTCTTATGCTTTCCAATCTTTCGGACTACATGCGGTTCTCCTGGCGTGGTCCCAGTGCATCTATTAATGAGTTGTGAACATATATGGGTCCATCTCTGGCTCCAGTGTTTCTGGGAAAATTAGTGTCTTGTTGAACGACTAACCCTCTAGGTTTGGTAGCTAACCTAGAAACAATAGTTAAAGAAATTCATTATCTTTCCTATCAGTGATAGATAAGAAAGAGATTATGAAGACCAACCTATAACTTTCACTTGAATCCTCACTTGATCTCCCTCTCCTTTAGCTAATCCCGTAACTCCTCCCCATACTTAATGTTGGGCTGTGAATACGACCACCTTTTTAACACTTATTTCATCCATTTTTACTTTTCTTTATCATGTTATTAATCACGGTTTATCATATAATTCTATTTTATAATGATTTATGCTCTTATGAATGAATATTATTTATTCTCCTTTATTTATAATAAACTGATGATTATGAATGATTTATCAATGATAGTTTCAATAAATTAGTTGTAACATTATTCACCATTTTTAACCTCCAAGATAATTTCTAGATTGAAGATTTGACCATTAAATGTGCCAACTCAGAAATTCACTGGAATAAGAAGTGATAGTTTTGCGGTTGAGATTCTGAGAAAATGAAGAAGAATTTGGAAAATATGGAACATGGGTTTTGTCCAGAACGGACCCAATTAACTTTAGGAAAGAACAGTTTGCTCAAATTCGGCTTGTACTGAGAGAAACACAGGGTTCGTTGAGCATGATTTTCTCATATTTGTTGTTGCGGCCGTCCTCCAAATCTCAGTTGCAAAGACCAAATTCGCCTTGCTCTTATTAAAAGTTGAATGGGAATATATTTTCTTGTTGATCAATTGGTTAGAATCAATCCAATTTTGTAATAGAAATCATGTTGTAATTATCTTTGTTGTAACTTCTCTCTGATCTCTCTTTATTTAAATGAGAACAGAGATCAGAGAAGGGGATGATTAATTTGGAAAAAGGATGGCTAAGAGAATGGAGAATTAAGGATTCAGAATTATAGATTCAAGAATGATGATGGATTATGCATGATAGGATAAAAAGAAGAAGGGACTGTTGCATGCTGTAATTCTCAAGCTTTTGCTGTTGTAATGATTTCACAATTTGATGATTAATACATGATTTGGGAGTTTCTATTCATTTTGTTCATCTAAAGTAACCCAGTAGCATCCGCTGGCGGCTAAGGGCCCAACCTCTGGTGTAGTACGCTGCTGCTGCTGTATATTATCTTTTTGGTTTATGCATGGTTTGTATTATTAGCTTGAAGCGGTAATCTGGTGTGTTTTGTTATCTTATATTGCAGCTCTGTTATATTTCATATATCGTTCTCTGCAACAAGAAATTTGTAATGTGCATTCTGATCTTATAATGTATTGTTATTCCTTTAAAGTCGTTAATGTAACATTGCTATTCTCTACAGAATGCTATCGCTGTTTAATTGCAGAGTAATCAATCTGTAACCTTCTTAAGCTGGTATTACTGTATTTGTCTATGGTTTATACTTCATACAATTGTTGTTCAATTGACATTGTGGTTCCATTATGAATTGTAATTGTTACCCTTTCTAACCAGGATTAATACTTGCGGTATCAGACTCAGATTATTGTTTTTCTTAATATCTCTATATGTTGTGTATATTATTTATTTCAGCATCGTAGGCTCTAAGCGCTGTTCTATATTTCATTTCTAATTAGTTTCCATTCTATTTCCATTTGGTGTCTGATTTATTCTTAGAGTAAAGGTTGTTATCTGATTCCTATAGAACACGATTGTTGCATTTATTCTTGTAGACTAAGGTGTTGTGGCTTGTTGAATTCAGTTGCTGTTACATTTCCTAGCTGCTGTTCCATTTCCTGTTATTCACATTATCTTTGCTTTGGTGTGAAGAACGATTTGAAATTGTAGTGGGCATTGGCATTTGCTGTCTAGTTCCTAGATTGATGATCTGTTCCTTGATTACTTTTGGTTACATTAGTTTCCAAAGGGATGAGTTATTGTTCTAAACCCTTGACTGATACATTGCTTATTTTTTCGAATGAATGATTTAGGTTTCAAGGTAATTTTCTGTAAGTAGATTTTCTTTCAAGCATTCATTTACTTTTGGATTTTAAGCACTATACTGCAAAACATTACTCTTGAGTAAATAGCCGACTAAACTGAGAACACTCTTGAAATAAAAATTCGTCCCTGGGTTGACAATTAATGTGAAGGTAATTAGGAGTTAAAAAGACAATTTTTTATCGCTCGACACTTAACACGCTTGGAGAGTACATGCATAGCTACAGAAACAAAGACCTGTCAAAGAATAATGATCCATCACAACATAAACATCATAGAATCAGAAATATGATAAACAAATGAATGCATTTAGAGTTAACACAATCAATTGGGAAAAATCTTGAAAAACTTTATTGATATCAAGGAGAATTACAACCCATAAGAAGTCTGATCCAGCGCAATCCTCCCAGCTTCAAGCCTTCTTCACCTCATGAATCAGCAAGAACACACCAACAATGACACAATGCTCTTACCTCAATACTAAAACTAGCAACACTTCCTTACAACTCAGAATAATTCAGCCTTCTGATCTCTTGGATGGGAGATCCTTTTATAGATGATTGCAAGAGGGCGAGTCATCAATGGGGATGATGAATTCCATTCCATTTGTTGAAATTAGTTCCATAAGAGAGGAGAATTGGAGATGGTTTCCTAGTTCCTTTGGTCATCCTTAGGCGAATTCAGAGAGGCAAGTGGCACAAGAGAAGTTTCTAGAAGATTCCATGAGCAACCAACTAACAAATTGTCCTGGAATTTTGTCCAACCTCGCCCATCGCACTTACTAAAGGGCCAAAGTACGATGCATCTCACTTAGACAGTGTAGTAGGTGAGATGCATCTCACCCTAACATAGGGCTTTTAGATATGCTTTAGTTTAGGCACTTTCTGGATGATTTACGAGATGGAAATTTTTGGGGAATGAGGCATTCAGATAGCTAATCTTCTTTAGGGTATAAAATAACTCTTTTAGGGGTTAATTAGCTCTAATATCATTGACATATGAGTTTGGGGTTGATGTGCCCAAATATGTCTATAACAGTTGGCCCCTAAAGCATGAGATCATAAATTTTCATGTTGGGTCAAATGCTTTATCATGAGGATCAGAAGTTTTGAACTGGAAGGTGACCTGCATAAATTACATTACAATAAATCATGCTAATATGATTTTTCATGAAATCGCTGAGGGAGGCATTCCCATGCTCAGCTTTATAGATTTTCATTTCATGTACATAGATCAGATAGTCATCTGCAGAAACAGACTTGTGATTCTGCAGATATAGAGTCATAATCCATGATTAGGATGACCATCTGTGCAGAGCCTTTGTACATTTGATGTTTTTGTATCCCTGAATATATCGCAGCCCGGATGGATGAAACTAGATCCGGGGTCTTCAAACTCATTCAATCTTTGCTCGATGTACAAGTCAAACCATGTGAAGAGATGTTCTGAGGTCGAACATGGAAAGACATCGCCTAATTACCAGCCAATGATGTGAGTTGTTAACAAACACGAGAGGGATCATCGATAATGATAATGATCCTCAAGGTATTATAGTATTTTTCAGATGATGTGAATACATGATCCGATGTCAAACACCATGCAAAATCTTTTAGTTGAAGGCCATTGATGTCAACCTGTCACCAAGAGAGAGAAACTTGTCATTGATGTAAACAAGCTTCAAAGCACTAGAAGGGTGTTTCTAAGTCAACTTCTTGGATAATGAGTTGATGTCGACAAGAAGTGACTCGTTGTAGGAGGGCCTTGATGTATCACACAGCTATGACACGAAACGAAGCAAATGTTTTTTGGAGGTGAAAATAAACTGATGACACAAGGTTCAGGAATGGCAATCATGAAAAAAAGAAGGTTTATGGTATTGCACCGGATGAGACTTTAACTGGATGACTTCTTAACTGGATGGCTTCTCAACTGGATGACTGCTCTTGAACATATCAGTGACACTAAGATGAATTGGTAAAGTTATCCCCAAAAGATGGATGGTATGAAAGAACAATGGTATGATGACCTGTGAATAGAATAACCCAACCCAACTCAATCACGGAGATGAAGCAAAAGTGTCATGTTCAAGAGCGACTTGCTACCATAAATTCTTCAAGACTTTTCCCCTTTTTCTTACCTCCTGGTTGCTTTGGATTTTTTCCTTCTTTCAGATGACACAACATTAATCTTAGAGGCAAGAGTGTTTTCAGATGAATTTTCATTTTGACTGGAAATAGCAAGAGCTTGACCAGATGGTCCTCTCGTTGTTTGTGTGCTCGAGGAACTGATCACGTCGTCACCAGCATGAGAGTCCCTACACGATTGTGAAGGGGGTAGAATGGTAAAAGTTGGTCTAGGTGCATCAGGAATCTTGTCATAGAGCATGCCTAATTGTGTTTAAATCAGATCCAAATATTGGGCACGAGCAACGACTTGCTCTTTTATGACAACTCCTCCTTTCACCACATCCTTAGTGATATATGGCAATAAGGACTTTATAAACCACTCAGCTAATCGCTGGTCAGGAACATACGTCTTTACCATTCGACGATGACGCCAACACTAATGAATATGATCAGATATGTGAGTGGAGGTAGTCTGTTTAAAGTTGGTAAGAAGTTTTGTTCCAGTTTCGTACCTGATAGGTAACTGAAAGTGGATTAGAAAGGTAGTGGCAAGAATGGTGAAGTTATCAAAAGAAGCTCTAGGTAGTTCAATATACCATTTTGCAGTTGGACCAATAAGCGTTATCTGGAAAAGACGAAGCCTAATCGAATCATCATTCACGGTTTTGGATGAACACCACAAATGAAAAGTCATTACGTGATTTGATGGGTCTTCTCCTGGATTTCCATTGAACTTTGGAATGTCAGATGGCATTTTATGTGGAATCACTGGCCACCAAGGGGTGTATGCAATTGAATCATTAGTAAGCCAGTTCAAATCTGGTAGTTCTAGAGTTGCTACAAATGGCAACTGTTGATTTAGGTTGGGTGGAGAATACCCAGGATAAGATGGAATCGCTTGAGCAATAGGTCTTTTCATACCAGCATATGGCATCTGAATTTGGTAACCTTGATAAGGTCGTTGGACATAACTAGTATATGGCGGTTGTTGATAACCAATTTGGACATGTGGTTGTCCATACCCTGCAAAGCCTTTTTGCCTAGATCCTTGGTATGTTTGATATTGTCCCATACTAGTTTGAGCTTGGGAACCAAGTCCAAACTGAGGTTGGGACTACTGGAATTGAGGTTGTTGATATTGTGATAGGCATGGTTGTTGAACCGATTGCTGCTTCCCAATAATGATAGATTGACCAAGTTGTAGATTAGTAGTACCAGTGTGTGCTTAAGTCACTACAGATAAAGGTACACTAACCTGAGTTTGTTGTTGAGCACTAGAGACAAGCGGTTGTTGTACAAAAACTTGAGAAACTTGAGCCACTTGCCTTGAAACTTGAGGTTGTAAGGAAAAGGGGACAATTTTTACCGGTTGAGATACAACAGGTTGAGCTTGTGTCTGTGTTGGATTGGTTATGTTGGATATACGACCCTTGGTTGATTTGGCAGTATTGGTTGCCAACCACTAGGTATAACTCCAGTTTGACCTAAATACTCTGGGAAAATCTCATACGGTTGTCCCCAGAAAAAGGAGGAAACGGTGAGTAAGCATACTGTTTTCCATATGGCGGCAGTCTAGTGTTTAAAGGATATATCGGTCTTTGATAATTGGCTTGCCCAAATTGATACTAATATGTAGGATCAAATTGATGAGTTTCCATGTGAGAAAAACCAAATGGGATTCTGGACAAGTAAATGGGAGTTGACCATGGTGCCAAAGCAACCCCTGAGTGGGTTCCAACTAGTGATTGGTAACCAACTAGAACAGATGATGCACCATATAAATGTGACTCAGGTGTACCAAAAAAAATTGAAGGAGTAGCAATAGAAGATTCTACCACAGCTGCATCAAATGATACATTCCTAGATGTTGATGGTTGTTCAGACATGGTTAACTTGTCCAAAAGTTGTCCTAATGATTCGACAGGAACTTGCGATGAATCAGGATTAAAGGAAGCAATCTCAGGAGTAGCAGGATACAAATTAATCCCAGTTCCAAAATGAAATGGGGTGTTAGATGGGGGATCCTCTACCATCTCCTCTATAGCAATCAAACCAGGTGGAAGAGGTTGACCCTCAGGTCCATAAAAAATTTCTAAAGTCGAAGAAGGTGTAGTTTTTGTAGTGACAGATGCTGGAGAGGTAACAACTTTTGGATACTGAAATTCAAAGTCCAAATGTTAAGGTAAATGAACTGCAGCCTCAAAGGGAGGTTCTTGAACAACTCCTGGTTTAGAAGTAACCTCGGTTTGCACTGGAATGTGTTTCGGACAAACTCTAGATGGAGTTGTTTCAGGTTCAGAAGTATTTACCATTATACTAGGATCAGTTCTAATGTCCTCAGGTAACTGTGGAAATTCCACTTTAAAGGTGAATGTACCAGAAATAATTGGAGTAATTGGAGTCACTGAAGATGTTGAAATGAATGTTCCAAATAACCCAGATGAACTAGAGTTAGTTAAACGAGACCGCTTTGTCCGGATTGGTTTCGCTTCCAGAGGCAAATACGGTGGACTTGCTAATCTCCGTGAACGACGGGGTTTTGATTGAATTTCTTCCACGATTGCGGATAACTTGATCAACTTAAAAGTCAACTAAGGGAAAGTGATGTTATTTCATGGTCAATTTATTTTAACGACACTTGGACACAACTTTGCTTTTTCAGTTTTAAAGAGTCGAGAAAAAGCTAAAGATGACTCTAGCCACCTTCGATTTTTAATGATCCTGAGAGGAAAAGTGCTCAGATGGATCTTTTCTTTTAGCGAGTTGAAAAGGAATGAAAGTGACTACTCTAGAGAATCTAGACAAGAAGGTTTACCAGACCAATCACAAAACTGCAATTACAAAGGACTTATGTATGATAGTCAATCTTCCTGAATGTTGTGTTTAGTGCATTTAAGGCGGCAGACTCGGTTTCCTATGGATAAAAAATTTAAGCCTATTGTGGTCTCCCAATATATACACAATGGTATGGGGAGCACAAGTCCGTGCTAGCACTTTTTGTATCAAAGAGGAGGAATCACCCAACTTTCAATGAAAACGATGGCCACTAGGTTTAACGATGTCGAAACACGTCTCTAACCTAGACCTCTAAATGTGTTGCGTTAGATTCCAAAGCGTTTTTAAGTTCATTGAAGTTCATTTTAAAGTTGATCTTTCTTAAAAGTTTGCCTTTGAGGGTTTACCGCGAAATGTGATTTGAAATTCCTAAATATGCAGTCTACAATGATAAGCAATCTTTTCATTTATTTGACCAATGAAAATCCTAACGATAAGGATAGAGCATAAAAGCACTTTTAAAGAAAACAACAAAGAGCACTCAATAATGCAATTTCCCTAAATCATCTTTTTGCACACAAACCAAAATGCTAAAATGAAAATGCATGCATTTTTTTTCAGCTCTCCTTAATGTGAATGATTCAAGAAGGAAAACTAAATGCAGCAATGACTCAAAATGTTTCACTCAAAATGACAATTTTCGACAATTTTTCTTCAAAGAGGGAAAGGAAGACTCAAAACGACACTTTCAAACTTGAATAAATATCTTTTCGATACTTTGAACAAACTCAAATCAAATCAAATGCATCAAAATAGTTTAATCGATAAGCTATGAAGGAGGATTTTGCCACACTTCACTTTTTTGATGAAAATTGAAGACTTTACGACACTTTTCCTATCAAAAATGACAAATTGATTATTACTACTTTTGATAATGGATTGTAAATGACAAACAAACACACAAAAACATTCACCAACCCTAATGCAAATTGAGGCTGATCTAAGTGATGTAAGTTGGCTTCAGTGATGAGGTATTGTTCAAATTCCGCAAGCAACGAAACAAGTCTGAAAACTAGTTAAAAAACCCTCAACTCCTAGATGGGAAATTGAGTTTAGTCAATCATCGCACTTGGCCTTTGCAAACAATTAGATGCATCGCACTTTTCTCACTCAGGAAGTGAGATGCATATCAAGTCACAGTGGAAGACAGTGTGATGGTCAGGTAACGCTTCTAAAAATGGTTTTGGCTCAAATTTGCAGTAGTTTTCAATGGATCAAGCTTGGTTTTGATGAACAATGAGAAGAGAAGTATGATGGAATTGCCTAAGAGATTACTGAGCTACCAAAAGGGCATCTAGATGTGTTTGTAAATCAAATTTTTAATTCATAAACTAAACCAGAGATTGACTAAAGCAACATTTATCTACTATGCAATTACAAAACAAGAGTGGTTCGAAAGCTTCCTGGTTAGCTTCAGAATCTCTCTATAGTTATATAATTCAACATAGAACAACAAATAGCAACAAACACTCATCTTTCTCTTCTCCCACTGTGGTCGCCAATTTGTTTCTAGGAAAATTAGTGTCTTGTCAAATGACTAACCCTCTAGGTTTGGTAACTAACCTAGAAACAACAGTTGAAGAAATTCACTATCTTTCCTATGAGTGATAGATAAGAAAGAGATTATGAAGACCAATCTATAACTTTTGCTTGAATCCTTGATTGATCTCCCTCTCCTTTGGCTAATCCCATAACTCCTCCCCGTACTTAACATGCTTGGAGAGTACCTACACAACTACAAAAACAAAGACCTGTCAAAGCATAATGATCCATCACAACATAAACATCATAAAATCAGAAATATGATAAACAAATTAATGCATTTATAGTTAACACAATCAATTGGGAAAAATCTTGAAGAACTTTATTGATATCAAGGAGAATTACAACCCATAAGAAGTCTGATCCAGTGCCATCCTCCCAGCTTCAAGCCTTCTTCACCTCATGAATCAGCGAGAACACACCAATAATGACACAATGCTCTTACCTCAATACTAAAACTAGCAACACTTCCTTACAACTCAGAATAATTCAACCTTCTCATCACTTGGAAGGGAAATCATTTTATAGATGATTGCAATAGGGTGATTCATCAATGGGGATGATGAATTCCATTCCATTTGTTGAAATTAGTTCCATAAGAGAGGGGAATGGGAGATGGTTTCCTAGTTCTCTTGGTCATCCTTGGGCGAATTTAGAGAGGCAAGTGGCACAAGAGAAGTTTCTAGAAGATTCCATGAGCAACCAACTAACAAATTATCCTACAATTTTTTCCAACCTCGCCAATCACACTTACTAAAGGGCCAAACAATGATGCATATCACTTAGACAGTGTAGCAGGTGAGATGCATCTCACCCTAATATAGGGCTTGCAGATATGGTTCAGTTTAGGCACTTTCTGGATGATTTCTGAGATGGAACTTTTTGGGGAATGAGGCATTCATATGACTAATCTTCTTTAGGGTATAAAACATGTTATGAAGCCAGCTCAAGAAAAGATAGAAAAGATAGATCAACACCTTAGAATTCAATCTCTTCGAGGGGGCAACCTCCTTTACATTACATAAATGAACAATTCTTTGATGATTCAAATGACAAATCCTCCTTTCTATATATAGGAGTCTAAGGAGTCACAATATAACCCAGCCGACTAACAATAATAATATAAAGCCACAAAAATAGTAATAGATGGATTCTATGGGGCACAATAATAACAATATGGGGACAATAGGGGCACAAAAATATTAATAAGGGGTATAACTACAATTTTAATGGGGTAATCACTAGTATTATAGGGACCCAACATGCCCCTCTCCTTCAAATAAGTGTTGTCCTCAATGCTTGAGTAGTTCTGGATACTTCTGTATAAAACTCTCATCCTCCCATGTGGAATCTTTAGCGGATAAGTTCTTCCACTTGATAAGATACTTTGAAATTGATTGATTTCGTAGCTGTCGAGTTCTTGTTTCTGTGACTGCTTCCGGTTCTAATATAATTTTTCCTTCCTCGTCCAGTTCTGGATATATTGTTTGAACTGGGAGCTTGTTGCCTATAACCTTCTTTAAACATGAAACATGGAAAATTGGGTGCAATCGAGACGCTGCAGGAAGCTCCAATTTGTATGCCATAGTACCAATCTTTTGCAACACCTTGTATGGCCCGTAATACTTTGGTGATAATTTATTGTCCTTCTTAACTTGCTTGAGGGACATCTGCTTATATGGTTGTAGCCGTAGGAATACCCAATCACCTACATCAAAACTTCTTTCACTGCGATGTTGATATGCATGTTGTTTCATTCTATTATGTGCCAACACGAGGTTTTCCTTTAAGAGTTTGAGGACTTGTTGTTGATGTTCGATGTGATGTTCCACTGCCTGAACCTTAGAATTTTCTCTTAACTATGATGTGATGGATGGTGGCTGATACCCATAAAGTGCCATAAATGGGGTCATTTTTGTTGTTGTATGGAAGGAAGTGTTATACCACCATTCAGCCAGAGGCAACCATTTGACCCATTGTGTCTGTTTATCAGATACAAAGCAACGAAGACATCCTTCCAAACATTTGTTTACTATCTCAGTTTTCCCATCAGATTGAGGATGATAAGATGAGCTATGAGCTAACTGAGTACCAAGACAAGAAAATAATTTTGTCCAAAAATTTCCAGTGAAAATGGGATCTCTGTCACTTACAATCATCTTTGGGTTTCCATGTAGCTTTTGAATTGTTTCCATAAATGCAGTAGAAATTGTACTGGCTTTAAATGGATGTGATAATGCACAAAAGTGTGCATACTTGGTAAGTCTGTCAACTACCACCATGATGACACTCTTTCCCTCAGACTTGGGTAACCCTGTGATAAAATCCATTGAAACCTCCTCCCAACGTTGGCTTGGAATGGATAAAGGTTGTAATAGACCCAGTGTCTTAATTGTTTCAACTTTATTTTGTTAGCAAACTAAACATTCCACCACCAAATTTTGAATATCTGATTTAAGGCCATCCCAAAAAAATTCCTTCTTAACCCTGTGGTAAGTTTTTAAAAATCCTGAGTGTCCTCCTAAGGGAGAAGTGTGCAATTCCATAAGAATCTTTTGTTTCAGCTGGGAATTCTTACAGAGGTATAAGCGATCTTTGTACCATAACGAATCATTTTTCCAACTAAGTGTATCAGGCGTACTTGAATCTTTTTGTAACTTTCGAATAAGTGCCCATACTTCTTTTTCATTCTTCCATTCCTCCCTTGCTTCATTTATCCAATCTAGTTGGATAATAGAAATGGCACACAACAATGCTTCCACATCCTCATCCTTTCTTGAGAGGGCATCTGCCACCACATTTTGCTTCCCTTTTTTGTAGATGATTTCAAAGTCATAACCTAACATCTTTGTGACCCACTTTTGTTGCTCTTCTGAGGATAATATTTGTTCTAAAAAGTATTTAAGGCTATCATGATCCATTTTTACCTTGAAGTGTCTTCCCATTAGGTAGGGTCACCATTTCTTAAGTGCATGGAGTATTGCCAACATTTCCTTCTCATAAATAGCTTTGTGTAAAAACTTTCCCTTGATTGGATGACTTTCAAAAGCAATGGGTCTTTCATCCTGCATTAGAACAACACCAATTCCATTTCCTGAAGCATCACATTCCACAATAAAGGTTTTTGTGAAGTCTGGTGTAGCTAAGACCGGTGCTTGGCACATTGCCTCTTTAAGATGTTCAAAGGCTTTTGTTGCTTCCGGAGTCCATGAAAATGCATCTTTCTTCAATAATGTTGTTAGAGGTGCTGCTATTCTTCCATAATTCTTAACAAACTTGCGATAATACCCTGTCATCCCGAGAAATCCTCGCAAATGCTTTATGGATGTGGGGATTTTCCATTCCTTAATGGCTTCAATTTTGCTAGGGTCTACCTTAACTCCTTCATGAGATACAATATGACCCAGATATTCCACCTCTTGGACTCCAAAGAAGCATTTGGATCTTTTTGCATATAATTGTTTCTCCTCTAATAGTTGTAGCACCCTGTCAAGATGTTCAACATGATCCTTCCAAGACTTGCTGTAGATTAGTATATCATCAAAAAATACTAACACAAATTTTCTAAGGAATGGTTTGAAAATTGAATTCATCAACCTTGAAATGTTGAAGGTGCATTGGTAAGGCCAAAAGGCATGACCAAAAATTCATAATGACCCTCATGAGTTCTAAATGTTGTTTTTGGAATGTCTTTAGTCATCATTCTGATTTGATGATAT